>JAPMNP010634179.1:0-12004 GCA_029874935.1 Atherina boyeri
CGCTGCAAAAGACGCTTTCCAACAGGTTTTATCGTAGTTTTTGTCCAACTCCATTGACTTGTATTAGATGTGCTGTTATGTACGGTATTAGTCCCCCGCTATTCTATTCAATTAGTCAAGCTCTCAACGGAAGAATGTACAGGTGTGAGGCGTTTGGAAAAAAAGGTTTGCGGTTTTACAACGAGTGCTACAACACCTGTTGGAAAGCATTTTTTGCAGCGACTTTTGCGTGAACATATCGGTGAACACCCCTGACCACTCGGTGAGTTTCATGTCTTTGTAAACGAAAGTTTAATGAGTTTTAGGAAGGATTGTTTCTGTGGTTACACAGCCATTGTGGAGGTGGGGGGTGCTGCCACAAAAACCGTAAAAGCTCGTTCCAGCAACATGCGTCCAAATTTGAATCACATTCGTTCCATTTCATCATAAACAATCTGTAAATAGGGCTTTAAGTGCAAAATACCAAACTTGTCCTTTAAAGGTTGTACAAAGGATTTTTCATATACTCAGTTACAGTCTCTGCTTTCTGTGATGCTATTAAAATCGTCTGTACAACCTTTAAGTATGTGTTCCACTCTTGTTTTCATCCACACTGCACCTACCCTCCAATGCAAAACATACTTCTTGTTGTTAGATGAAAGCCATATGATTACTGCCGCTGGTCTAATAACACTGCAGTGAAAACATATTCACCACAAAGTTTCCTTAGTTTTTCCACCTAATTTTCCTCATAATGTTTTTTGCATTTTATCATACTTGTCTTTTCTTCATTAAAACATTATTCTTGTGCAGCACCACGTTGTGGTACACCCGATAAAGTGGTACGGGGTTATTTTGAAACAGTGAGCACACGTTCAGGCTTGCTTAAAATGTATCTAGGTAACACTGTAACTTAATCAAGAGACTGTTGTTCATTTCTGTCTCAGAGAGCAGAGAGGATTCAAGGCATACTTTATTGGTAGTGAAATTAACTCTCTGGTAGCTGATATATATCCTGATTTTCCTGTGTTTTCCTCAAAATAACCATAGAAAATAGTTGTTATTCAACTTTTCTATATATACTGTGTGTATATTTACGTGTGTATATATATATATGTATGTAGAAACATGATGTGTGTTTGCCTGTAGCTCTATAGAAAGATAAACTGTAGCATGTTTGATTGTATATGTGTCTTATGGAACCTTATATTTGCTAAGTCCATGTTTAAAGACCAATTTGGGTCGAAGTCAGATAGGACTTATAACTTTGACCTAGTTTATAGATGGAGTATTACTTTGATATAAAAAACTCTTTCCAACTGGGTGTTGACTATGAGCAGCTTGTGTTTATTTATTTATGGGTTTTTTTTAGTTGTTTTTTTTTTTTATTTTGATCATTAGATTATCACGATTAAAAGATGCTACAAGTAATAAGAATAAGAATTTTGATTCAATTTGACTGTACTATTCATATTGAACTGAAAATAGCCAAATCAGTATTTTCACTGACATAATCTGAAAATGTGGTTTCCTTTTTTTCTTCAGGCGGTCGCATCAACAGCAGGGATGTGTGGATGTACAACTCTCAGCTTAACCTGTGGATCAGAGTGGCTTCACTTAACAAAGGTCGTTGGAGACACAAGATGGGTGTCCTGCTGGGCAAGGTAAGAAAAGTATCGACGGCTGAATGCTTTAAACTTGATCAAATTCAACATCAGATTTTATCCTCCTGCTTGCACGACATCAACAACCAGCATTTGTGTTGAGTTTATCTCTAGTCTCTCAGTCACCAGTGCACTGCACAGAAGGAGATTTGTGTGAAAAGTGATCTGATGTCTGGGAATACTCCACGTTGGCTCTTTGATGAAGCATACAGGAGGTCTAAAGCACATCGAGGATTGCATTTTCATTCTCTTATGCAGTCTCAATGAAAAAATGTCCTAAAAATTTCAAGTCTGCAGGACATGTGTGATAACTGGATACTGCTATATAAGTTACAACATAACCCTCTTTTACAACTATAAGATCCAGCACCTGCACATTAAACAGCACAGTAATTTTGTTTTACAGGAAAGTGTGAAGTTTGTTTACAGAAATCTTGAGTTAAGGGACATATAGGAACTGTAGAAGAATGCGGACCATCCTCTTTGTCTTATCTTCACATTGTTTTAGACTATCTGATCTAAAGTATGAAAGGGTTTAGCAGGAAGTTCTGTAGAGTCCTCTGCTGTAAAGGTATTACAATGCACCATTGAGTATTTTGGCTGCTTTCAGGTCATACCTCTCAAAATTACAGGGTTTCATCTGACTGTTGCACATGCTGTACTTGTTTCTTACAGATTTAAAGGAATTTGTTTTTTACACACGAGGTACCACATACTCTGTAATGAATTCCCCCCTTTGAATATTTTGCAAAGCGAAAAGAATTAAACACATTTTTCATTTGTAATTATTCCTACTAATTTACTATTTGTGTTTTAAAATGCACATAGAAGTTATTATAAATTCCTCAGTTTCCTATCATTTGAGCACTGCTCACTGTGTTATTTGACAGATTAAAAGCAGATGTCTGGGGCTAGTTTGGTTATGAAATTTTATTTGAATTAAACTTTAAAATGAGCTGATGAGCTAATTCTTTATATCCACTTCACTCTGTTGCTGAGCTGTTAGTAACACTCTTTCATACAGGGCTGGTGGAAATACTCGTTTGAGTGCTGCTTAAGTTCACTGGATGTGTGCCAGCACTTCACACTTCCAATTTAAGAACCAGCTTAGTCCGTTAGCCAGTATCATGCTTTATGTGCCTCTGAAGCAGCCATACATAGTTTCCAGAGCAGTAGATGAGTATGTCAATATACACCGCCTACACATTTAAAGTGTAATTTGGCATATTTGAATATACAAGGTACAATATTTACAAGGGATGTGGCATTTATGCCCAAACATCCTTGTTTTGTTTTGGTAGGTGGGAGTTTGTCGCCAGTCTTTATTGTTTTACTGTAACTTCTAGACATCGCCTGTTTTTGTTGCCTGGCTATAGCAAACGTGTGTGTGCTGCTGAATGTACCTACAAGGTTTCCACAGCATTTTGGTTATCATTTAAATGATCAAGTGGCTATAAAAGTCAGTAATTAACTTAAAAGAGAGTCATTTTTCAAGGTTGGGTGCATTTATTGTATGTGCAAATGTATTTAAATAGAGATTTAAAGGAACCATATGTAAGAATTATGTATCATCTTTATTTTAAGTTATCATTAAGTGGTGCTGATATGTTACAAGATATTAAAAAATTATGTTCATTTCAAATATTTATATCACTGACAACTGTAATTTAGCCAGGATATTCTCATTTCAAAAACGGATTTGCAGCCCCTAAATTATGTTATTGTTTACATTTTGTGCTGATATTTGATTAAGTCTCCCAATCAAGATTATATCTTGTTTTTTTTCTCAAACATTCAGTATCTCTCATTTGGATGTTTCTCTAGTTTTTCTTCAGAATTCAGTTTCCCCTCCTCCTAAGTCGGTAACCAGTCATTTCCTTATTCAGCCTGTAATTTCCCCTTTTGATGGACAGTGCTGTGGCTCCAGTCAAATGAATTAAATTACAAGGCTTTAGACAGTCTTCCTTTATGATCACATTGGCATGTTCACACTAACATGCAAAAACATTCCACTAAAAGTCACTATTAATCTCATTTGCATATCAGCGTAAAATAATAGTTTCATTTGTGTATCTGTGCATCCTAAACTTATACACACATTATTTTAATTAATTTCCATGCTGTAAATGAAAGCCTTTAAGGATGATTCATCAAGAATTTAGGTACCAAAAGCACATCTCACTACAGCATGTGAGGTCCTGTTGAACTGGTCTTACCTCACAGTTTGTTTTCCCCATCTTGTTTTTTCTCATTTGTTATATCCTCTGTTTCTTTTAACCCATTAAGGCCTGAAACACCCAGCAAAACATTACTGTAAAACCTGAGGGGATGATTCTACAGTCACCCAAAAACCAGATTTCTTTTCCTGGAAATGCAACAATATGGTCAACGTCTACTAAATAATTGAAATCTCAGCCACTGTAGTAGATAGAAACATAATTTCAAAAGAACTTGAGAGCTTTCACCTGTGGTTTTCACTAGAACATGGGTTTATCATTATAAACCCTCAATAAAGTTTCCAGAAACTCCACACAAAGAAAGACAACAAAACAAATAAAATGTCCAATTTAAAATGGCCAAGTTACCGAGGATCGGTCATAAAAAGAAAAACTGACGTGTCCGCTTTCCGGACCTTAAAGGTAGAAATGCGCAACAGCGCTCCCAGTTCTAATGGCGGGAACGCAGTAATTTACTCCTGGCCTAAATGGGATTTATGGTCACTGTTTCTTACCTCTCTGCACGTTTAGGAAGTGGATGATCACTCAGCCATTGTCATTGCTTTGTACTGGATATGTAATCAGCTGTGAGCATATTTGCTAAGTGGTAAATGATTCTGCAGAGTTATAGGGTTTGTATTGTTTATATGATAACAGTATACTGCACCTTAAATCATAACAGTAGTTTTGTTTTATCATCATTAAGCCCATTTGAAATGTCCCTGCATTGATGGAGATAAATTTGATGCTATATCCAATGCATACACATTGTTTTATTTGGGAGTGCTCACCACCCCCACACATGACAGCTACTTTCTTTAAATCTTCAGAGGAGCATTAAAGGGTTTGTTCACACAAACATTTTTAGTTTCTTTCACTTTGACGTATATTTAGACCTCACTGTCGTTATTTGTTTTTAATATATTTTTGCATAGCAGTAATAAACCATAATGTTGAATCTTCAAACTATTTTTTGTTACCAAATTTGATGAAAGCCCTCTGAACCATGGGAATCATTTTTGTGTGGGTTAAGTGTTGGGACTTGGGATAAATACAAGATTTAGAGTGAAACAGCCCTTTGAGGTCAGCAGGAAAAAAACATAATTTTGTAAAACTAAGCAACAATTAGCTCTTGATTGATGAAACTTGATCTTTCAACTTATCTCTTTTTTATCTAAGATCTCTATTATCTGTGGCAGCAAACAACCAAATGCTGTCATAAACTAATCAACTCAGAGTATTATAATAAACTATCTGAAGCTGGTCTACATGATCACACTGTCATTCTATTGATTGCAGTGTACCAGCTGCTTCCCAACAAAGGGGGGCTAGAATGAGTGTTGTTTTTAATGAAAATAGATTAATGTTGAAGGGCAGCGATAACTCTGGCTTAGAAAAACCACCTGTCTTTAAACAAGAGTAAAGGTCATTAGCTTTTGTTAATTGAAAAAAGCAGGTGTACTATCCACCATTACATGGGTGTTAAGTGCAAATATCTGTGTGCCCCATCAAGCTTTGTCATTTTGTTACTCTTTTTCCATCCATCTTCCCTCATCTCTTTGTTTCTCTTTCCTTTTCCCCCCTTCCTCTGTCTACTTATTTTTGCTTCCAGTTTTTCTGAGAAACAGGAACAGCCTGACGGGTTTACTTTTTTTGTGTGTGTTGCACAAGCCTGTTTATGCATAACGTAACCTGTAAGACTGCTCAGTCTGTATTCTTGACGTGTGAGCAATGATGACAAAATAGAAAAAGAAAAAAAAAATGAAAGAATCAATCTTTACCTCTGATTGTCTTTTTAAAACATCTGTATAACAAAAATGCACCTGTTTGTCTCATGTCAGCACAATGCTCAAGTCTGTGTTGCCTTGGGGTTAATCTGTTTGTCCTTTTTCCCCCTTTTTTTTCTTTTTAGGTGTGCTGCGGAAATGCACACATTGTAAAACTGTTTGTTATTGTAGAAGGTGGAAAGGTTGTCAGAAACCTCTACAACTTTGCCTGAGTTTTGTAAAATAACAGTGACTCGAGCTCTTATTAAGTGTTTTGCAGACTTGGTGGGAACCTTAAAGGTTAGCAGATTTACTGATATCTGAATGGGTTTAATGTAGAGGGTACAGACATAAGGACAACAACGGCAGGAATATCGGTGCTGTTAAAAGGGAACACGTCACCATCCTCTGCACTTGATTAACTGGTTTTCTCAGTTCTGATGTAGAAGTTGTTGTTTCATATTCATGACCCACTAAGCTTTAATACCAACATTTCTAAGTCTGATGTCTATTACTTTTATGTTTCTGTGTGCAAAGCATAAACAAGAAGTAATAAATTTCCTTATACCACTCACACAGCATAAAAAAGCTTGTGGTGATCTCAGACATTTCAATGTGGCAACCTCCACACATATGTTTGTGTCCTCAGGTCTATGCTGTGGGTGGCTATGATGGCCAGAGCCGTCTGAGCAGTGCGGAGTGTTACGATTCCTTCTCCAACCGCTGGACAGAGGTGGCTCCCATGAAAGAGGCAGTAAGCTCTCCAGCTGTGGCCAGCTGCGCAGGCAAGCTTTTTGTCATTGGAGGAGGGCCAGACGATGAGACTTGTTCAGACAAGGTGAGAAACACACCCACCCTCCCACCTACCGGTTAAGCACAGAGTGATGACAACTGAGGTGCCCTTTATTTCCATTAATCTGACTTCAATCATTATTTTCTCAACAACTTCAAGGATCTGCATGATACCCCCCAAAGTTTTTGTGTCTGAACAAATGTCTGTCTTTGTATAATTTGTTTATAATTTTGAAAGAAAAAAAAACATCTGCTCCACTTTTTCTAAAAGTTACATCTTTTATATTTAGTATATATAAATATACAGCATTTACAGGTTTGATCTTCCTTAAAAACATTCAGATAAAACTTTCATTAAAGTAAATACAATAGTTTTAAAAGTTTAAAGCATGAAAAATGCATTTTCTCCTGTACAACACAACTGGCAGGCAAATTAATCTGATTTAGGACACATTAGCCATATATTGGGCTACAAGGCAGCATTAAGAATTTTAGTAAGGTATAGCAAATGTATCATTATAGAATTTGTAGAATTGTATTTGACACATGATTGTGATGTCTTAAGAATAGTTTTCAATATCATCTTTGGGTGAAAATAACCGTAAGGAACTGAAACACTGTTATGACATATAATGATGCAAGATAACTCAAAGAATTCATGCATGGCAAGTTGCTTTGAGATAGTATCGTTGTGTTTTGACTGACAGGAATGCTGCTGATGTAAAACCAACATGTTTTTTTTTTTGCTGGAAAAATTCCACAGAAACAGTTATTTCCCCTTTATAGAATAGCTGGAATTTTTTCCTAGAGTAGAAAAAAATTCCTTGGAGGACAGGAACGGTCTGATGAGCAATAAGACAAAAATATGTGCCTCTTTGACAGCATTAGTAACTATTTGTAGCTGATCCTTAAGGGGGTCTGTTGGTCATGTTGACTTTAATCCCTTTAAGTTACTAATGTCGGCAGGTTTCTGTCACTTTTGACTAACCCCAAAGGTCCTCATCTGCAATACTGTGGTCTCTTGCATATTATCCATAGTCACAAACCAAACTGTTTGGAAAAAAGTTATTGTAAATGTATAAGTGGGAGAAAGATCCTTGGAATGTATGCAAAACCACTCAGAGGCAAGCCTCTGTTATCCCAAACAACAGACCATAAAAGCACACAACAAACTAGTTTTTTATCAAACCCTTTGCCCTGCTGTACTGTACACATCATAAAGAATTCAAAAGTATGATGTTTTGGTTCCATCACAGGTTCAGTGCTATGATCCAGATTCAGATACTTGGTTACTTCGAGCCAACATCCCAATCGCTAAGCGCTGTATCACAGCAGTGTCCCTAAACAACCTAATCTATGTATGTGGCGGCCTCACCAAGTCCATCTTCTGCTACGATCCTGCAGAAGACTATTGGATGCATGTGGTTCACACCTTCAGCAAACAGGTAATAGATTAGATGCACATTTGAGCAGACTGACTTGAGCGTGTACACACTGAAGCAGCACTCTTAAATCTGTCTCCTTGCAGGAGAGCTGTGGCATGTCGGTGTGTAACGGTAAGATCTTCGTCCTTGGTGGCCGAGGGGAAAACGGTGACGCCACAGACTCCGTCCTGTGCTACGACCCGGCGACAGGTATCATCACTGGATGTGCAAACATGCTGCGACCCATCTCCTACCATGGCTGTGTAACCATCCACCGCTACAATGACAAGTACTACAAGCCATGATCGCAAACACACTCATGGATGCACACTTTCACATGTGGGGACACACTAAGGAACTTAAACTGTTTAAGCACATATTAAGTGCATCCCATACTCAGCCATATCCTTTTCACCCCCCCTCTTTTTTCTTTAAGAAAAAAGAGACAGACATAGCATCAGTGAGCTAATTTATTTCTCTCCATCATGTAGCATTACCGTACTCATTGTGGCACTGCCAATCCTTTTTCTCCCTTTCTTTCTTTCTCTCTGTATTCATTGCTGGAATCTCTGAAAATGCTTAATAGCTGATAATAAAGCAACCTTAGCTACATTGAAAGCAGATCAGCATAATAGATGTGCCTTGTAGTATCTGCACAATGTTGGGAAGTAATCCCTTTTATGGCAGCAAATATTTTTGGAAACAATTACTTGTTGATTGACATTTTATTGAAAATGTGAATAAATTACAGTTTTAACTTAGACATTGATATTTAACCTTTGAATGCACTTGCTTGGTAATATTCACCAAGTTTTTTCATTACAGTTTTTTTTTAGTTTTGTTTTTCATTGACTTTGGTTAAGTCATCACTTAACTTCCCAACACTGTGCTTTAACTACTGTCCAAAGCACTCTCATTCTTAGATCTAGGTTGTTGATGAGGTGAAGCAATCATAAACTATGGTGATGAACACATAAACTGTCTTAAAGCAATATTGCAAATGCCCTTATGGAGACAAGAGTGATCCATCTAGACGTGTGTCATATCAATCTCTTTTTGTCAGGCTGATCAGCCATCAGGCCAAATTTCTAACCTTTTATGCCATGCACTCTGTGCAAATTTGTTTATACAGCAGAGTGCAGCCCAGCACTGATCAAGAATTAAGTATTATCCCAGTAAGATCCTAGATTGTCCTTTTTTTTAAAAAAATTGCCCATTGATGTTTGATATAACCTGATAGAAATGTGGTTAACAGTCAGCCAGCTGCTTTCCCACTGTTCAGTTGTCATATTTTATGTTTTGTTCTCATCCCTCAACATAACGCAGATTTAAGTGAATACATAAAGACAAGAGGCAGTTTGTCGGATCTGGTCTGTTGTTTCTGTTTGTCCTCACAAGTTCCTCTTCCCAGCTCCACCTGTGTCATCACCTCACTTTTAAAAAAAAAATCCAAGTTGCTTTTATTCCATCATGATTATTATTACTCATTTTCTGATATTCTAATTTTTAAAAATATTTTTAACTTATATTTGTTTGTACTTTTTTTTTTTAAATATAAATGGATGTCTATTGTATTGTGCTTATCTTAAGTGTATAAGTTTAATATAAATGTAATTTCATAGGTGTACTGGGCTTGTGGGTGATTTGTAGATGTGAGAAGCCTTTGTAGATCAAACTCGAAGACTGCTCTGAATAAGTGGCGTGCATGTTTGATATGTATAGTATGTATGTGTGTATATGACCTTAATGACTCAGTCTGAATGCGTGGGAGCCAAGCAGATTTAACATACAGCTGTAGTTTAAAGCATTGCGCGACTGCTACAGTAATTTCAGTATGTAACTATTGAACTCCCACCTGAACATTCACATGTAACAATTTAACTCTGGGTAACCATGGATACCTCCCTGTGCGTTTGCCTGTATGTGTGTTTACTGGTCAGCGAAGATGTGTAGCATTGCTATACCTCACACAGGGGGGTTAAGAGTTCAGAATGACAAGGATTTGGGATGCTTTGGCTCAGGGTCAGTAAATTTACTTTTAATTACTACAATTGGTATTGATGGACTCAAGAATTTGCTGTGAATATAACTTTAATGGTTTATTTTTGTACATAAATGTATATATTTTTTTTTTTGGGTTGCATATTGTGTTTCTGTAACTAAGAGCCCCAATTGTGCACTTGACAGAATCCTGTTAAATGTAGAATTAAGAGAATGATTTCCTTTCTTTGTGTTTTCTCTTACTGTATCAGTAAATGTTCTTTGCTTTCATGTGACGTATAGTATAGACTGTAAAAAGACCCATTTGTTCCTCTTGTTGGCCACTACCTGCTGTCCTCTGGTAACCTGAGGAAAACAACAAAAGGAACAATGTGGAGTGAGAGTTGTTTAAAAATTCACTGTCTAAAATGATAGGGTCAGAGCAGCACACATTTCTACATTTGAAAAAACGTGGGATATTTCAGGTTAGATCATCTACTAGGACAGATAAGATGTATGCCCAGACTTCAGTAGAAGTGCAGACTAAAAGGAAAACATCCCTAGCACCACCCACACTCCACTTCTGTGGAAACTATGATAAAGCAGGAGGCCAGCAAGATGAGATTAGGATCAAGAAAGTGGTAAGGACAAAGATGCAAGTTAATGCAGAGAAAGAGAGACTTTGAATGTATGTGCGTCTGTGATTTCACTGAGTATTTACTTAAACAGGGACACAAACACTGTCCTGTTATGCTGATTGATTGATTTTTTTTTTCTATTATTGGCTATGTAGCTACTTTCATTCATTCTCTGGTTTTGACTAGCCAATCCACTGTTCTTTTGTTTGCTTAGATTTTTTAAAATTTTCTTTGACTTGTTATGATAAATTGTGGGATTGTGTGTTGCTGAGATATTTTAATACCAACATGAAAATGTAATGTTGCAAATGTAACCTGGAAAAGCTGAACATAAAAAGGTTGATTAAGTGTTTCATATGAATGCAGATAACAGCCAAAGAGGGTTTGATTCAGTCCCTAAGGTCATTCTTTTGAAAAACATCCACTGTCCCTGCAAACAGTATGGACGCCATAACCTGTTCATTGCTGCCATATTCGCCTTTAGAATTAAATAACAGGTGGGAAGTTAGATTAGATCTTTTTCATGTCAACCTGTTATTTTATGTATGATGCCATTTTTAACATTACTTTCTCCTGATATGGTCATTGTTAAACGGCGAGAAAGATTTTGAATTTTGTAACTGTTAACTTTTGTAAAAGGCTCAAAATAAAGTTTTTGTTTCTATGTCAGTGTTTTGTCCTGTTTCTTAAGTGAAAGTGGTTTATTTATGCAATGATACAAATAAGTAAAAGTAGCATGAAGATACCAGAATTTCTCAAATGAAACATATTGTTTTTAATTCCCAGTGTTTCTGTGCTTGATCATTATGGTGAAAGTGTAGTTCATCTTCATACCAGCTTTTAATTGAAAGAAAAAAATCCAGGACATAATAAATAGTTAAAGGTAGGGTCTGGGATTCTCTTTTTTTGGCCATTTTTACAAAATCACTTGAAATCCTATTCCTAACCCATTTACAGCTACTAAGTTGGAAGTACTGACATGGAAATTAAACAAGTTAATCATCTGTGGAACGGACAGAGCCTGAAAAACTCCAGCCAATTATTTCCAAGACCACCTAGAAGCATTGGACAGTAAATTCGTCAATCAAACGGTCGTCCCTCCCCTCATCCCCCTCGCAAGATTGTGCATCCATGTTCTTCGAATGGGTGGAGTCGGGGGCAGAGTTGGAGGCAAGAGGGTACGACCATTTGAGTTGTGTATTTTCAAAATCTGCCGGCAGTTTTGCGAATCCCAGACCCTACCTTTAACATAAAACAAATGAAAGGACTGAGATGGGAAGTAACAGTTATGGGTGAAGTGATAAATAAAATCCACACTAAGTGTAAGTTTATTCTCATTCAAAATCCATGTATGCAAACGTAGCTGCATTTGTTTGCACACCAAATGCAACACAAATAAACACTTTAAGAAGAAAGTGCTCCGAAGGTTTGTCAAAAAAGTGGCGAAGGTGCTCTTTGCAGGGAAAAGAGGTACATCAAAAAGAAAAGATCCAAGGCACTCTTCTATAAATTTAAAAAGCCTTTATTTTAAATGGCTATATCATA
>JAPMNP010634209.1:0-10946 GCA_029874935.1 Atherina boyeri
CTAAATTACATAAACACACTGTTCAATCCTCAGTTCGGCACTCATTTACTCAAACCAAAAGCACATTATTATTATTCTTACCATTATTATTTTAATTGTAGGCTATAGCTTCATGTAGGCTAACTAGTTTTCATTTATGTCGTTAATGATCTGTAGGCTAAGTCACCCAAAAGATATGTTACTGTGTAACAAGGCTAACAGCCGCAATGAGCATTAAATCACATTGTAAAATACATTAAAAACTTCTATGCATAGTGTTTCCAAAGTAAACAATGATGGATTTGAATTAACATTACATAAATGCAAACGTGTTTTTGATTGGGTTTCGCTGGCCCCAACCTATAGTTAGGCTACATGTAACTAAAATGTATCTAAGTTAGCTTAGCACCCTGCTAACGGAATCTAAAGGCTTTCTTGCGAGCAAAACGGCTGTAGGCAACTCGTGTTAATGTTTGAGTTACAGTGTAACAAAAACTACTTCTGTTTACTAGTAACCATGTCTACTTTGGGCGTAGCAACATAGCATCAGCCATAAATCTGCTCCTTATGTCGCTTCGGCCTTCGGGTTCACTCTATAGCTAACAGCTCTGGTTATCTGACAGTAAGTAGGCTACATTAGTGGAAAAACAATCAAGATATTGTGTTCTGTTTTAAACTGAAATCACCGTATTTGCACAGTGTTTATAAACGTGTTGTATACCTGTTAACTCCTTGTAAACAAACCCGAGAAGGATGGGCTGTTGTCGGTGGGAGACTGGCCTGTGCTTGCCTCCGAGGATAGAGGAGCTGCTCCGGATGCAAAATAATTAAAGGCCCAGTAGCCTACGCGTGCACTATTTTCTCACGTCCCTACAGTGAGCGTATTCATTGAAAAATATGTAAATAAAAAAGAAACCGATAACTACATGTAATGTTTGGTGAACAATAAAACTTAAAAAGAGATTCTGCCTATAATATCTGCCTATAATATAATAGATAGATCATTTGTTTAATAAATAAATAAATAAATAAATAGCCTAAACAAAGTTTTCTATGAAAAAGCATTTAAAACGCTGTTTATCTACACTTACAATTCTTTACTTTTTTTTTAAACTAAGATCATATTACTCTGGGAAAATTGCTCTTATTCTAATTTACATCCACTTAAGGAGGTCAATTTTTAGATATTTCAACTGAAGGAATCATAACTCGAAAAGAGATGAGAAGCAATTGTTCATTAGGCTATAAATAAGGCAGAAAAATTATGTTTAAATTCTTGACTTTGGGAGTCATACGAAACTGTCAGTGTTGTTTGGTTGTGTATCTGCAGGATAAAAAGGTCCAAAATCTGAGCTTCTTTCCAGAGCTCAGAGAAAGATACAACCTGAGAGTGACTCTCACTGCATAGAGATGCAAATATGGAGCTCCTGGGAATGAGTGGTCCATTAAAAACAAGGCAGGACTTTTTTCAAACAGGCGTTTAGTCCTAAACATGGACAATTATGGTCTGCAAGTAGTCATACGCTCATACCATGATGGTGCCTGGGAAATTTTTAGATGAATGGTATAATAATCAGTGAGTTCTTATCCCATATTCAGTAGAAAATGTCAAAGTTTATTGAAATGCATATATTGTATTTAAAAATGATTTTTAAAAAAAGTATTTGCAAACTGTACAGTTAGAAATAAAGACTAATATATTTGTCACAGTGCTAAAAAAAACACCAGGACTGAGGGCAGTTATGTTTTCTTGATACACCTGGAAAAGAAGACAGAGGGAAATTAGCCTTTAGTCAAATTAGTCACCTTGTAGAGTGAATCTTTCAATAAAGAAATACAATAAACAAGATAAAAAGTGTTCAAGCTGTAGTTAACTTATCACTAAATATTGAGGCTTGGCTAATGTTCTACCATTACTTATTGAAGCAAGATATAAGAGTGTATTCTCACAAACACACAGAATACATAAATATGATGGGTGATGAAATGTGGTCGTGGGTCCATACCAGGAGAAACTGTACCCCAACAATAAAACCAAAGCAGCCACTCCAACTACAGCAGTCGCAGATAGGGATGAAACCTTCAAAACACATGCTGCACCTGCAAAAGGAAATGTGTTTTGTAAGCAAAAAACTTGCACAATAGTTATTTTCTTCAAATATTTCTGTTGTTCTTTGACATGATATCAAAAAATTGTAACTAATGTCATCCTCAGATTAAACAGCAGGATAGTTACCTGTTACTTTTGCCCAAAGGACACAGCAACTTTTTGATGCCTTGGAGAGAAAACATCCAGATAAAACTCCTGTAGGTTCTATGGCATGGCTTTTTTTTTTTTAAAGTGCACCACACAAAAGTCACAACTCACCATTTTCCACTGACTGACCGCTCGTAAGACGATATAATAGTTCCTCCCACTCTCCAGTGGTGCATTATAGAAGCTGCCATAGAAGAATCCATCCCCTACAGTGAAATTCATATCTGTCCCGAGATTTTGGGCATTAAGCTGGGCAGTAATGTACTCTGCTGGTGAGGTTATTTTGCTCGATAAGTCTAAGCTTGAAGGAAAGGAACAATCGAATGTCATAATCCCCTCTACTGGAAGCACAAAGACTTGGTAAAAGCTGTCGAATGGAGAACACAGAAGCACATTTTAATTCAAACACACTGTATATTTATCCAATCAGTTTGAAATTACTGGGATTGGTTTCAGGAGCAGGACTCAGAGTAAAACAGTTTACATATTCATAAGTCTACATAAGTCAAGCATGGTATCATAACTGATTAGATCAGAGATCATCACCCACAGACTTTATGGGCCAGTATCCTGCAGGTTTTAGATGTCCCCCTGCTTTTATTCAAATCAATGGGCCATTAAGAGGCTTGTGCAGAACCTGACAACAAGCTGTTGGAGACCCATTTCATTCATTCAATAAGGTTTTATATAAATAAATGTTCTATTGTAAAACCTTAGAGATGAAAGGGGGTGTGCTTTTTTCTCATGTGACTACATCTTATTGTTTTTACCTTAGAGGGTCCAGTGTGTTGAGTGATCTGCGTAGCCTCAAAGTTGGTTTTGAAGTCTCAAATTCTTTGTAGTAGACGACTGGTGCTGAAGGCACTTTTAAATATATTTGCACAATGTTATTATACTTTTCAAGGTTAATGCGCTATGTTCAGTATAAAAAAACAACAACAAATAAAATGTAATTATATGAGTATTAAAGATTTTCAGACAGCTTTTATCTATGGATTAGACTAGAAATGGTTTTGTCAGATCACAGCTAACGGTGTAACGATACCTGGTAAACTGGTGTTGGTGGTGACGGTAGTTGTGAATTTGGCCGACACTGCAGTGATAGTGATGCTGTAGTTTGTTAAAGGAAGCAAGTTGAGGCAGAGTTCAACCTGATTGGCCTTGGAGCTCAGAAAGCGCTTCGCTTGGTCATGAAAGTTTCTCTGGTAGTCTCTGAATCCATTGTAAGTCACCTGGAAGGATTGAATTCGATATGCCAGTATGAGTTGCAGTTTGTCCAAACAACAATGTGAGACGAGACAAAAGAAGACATTCTGCCTTACCCTATAAACTTCAGTATCTTCCTCATACTTTTCTGCTTTCCACCGCAGACACTTCACATTATGGATTGATAGTTGATTTATTGCTGGCTTGATTTCTGTACAAGATTAAATCAAATTTGTGATGTTAAAACAGCCTGATGACCATTCTAAAAGGATACAATGTGATAAAAAAAATAGTGTTCAAAAGCGTCTTTGAAAAGTGGTATATAAAACTGATGCATTATTATTATTATTATTATTATAAATGTACATTTATTCCTCCTATATTCATACTCACCAATACATCTGAGAGAAGCCCTCTGCCATACCCCAGAGCTGTCACATACTGACGCGTTGCTGCCCCTCCAGCTGTGATATCCTGCTGCACAGCGGTGGATCACAACACTTCTGTTATGCCACGCCACCTCTGAGTTGGCAAGGAGGGGAACAGGGCCACATT
The DNA here is from genome assembly GCA_029874935.1 of Atherina boyeri. Lineage (NCBI taxonomy): Eukaryota > Metazoa > Chordata > Actinopteri > Atheriniformes > Atherinidae > Atherina > Atherina boyeri. The sequence goes on from JAPMNP010634209.1 coordinate 3,998, forward strand.
TAGCTGGAAAAACAGCAGTCCTGAATGACTCACCGACTCAAAATGCCACTATTCCTAATACATGGGCTCATGCAAAAGGCATCATTTTGTGTTCAGCATACAACCAAGGCAGGCAAAAAAAAAAAACAACAACAAAAAAACAACAAAAACTCAAATTAACAAGCAGCATACAATGAGAAAATGGGCAAAAACACTTTTTATATGCACAGGCAACACAAATCTAACACCCATCTCTGACTTTGTGATGATTCTCAGTGACCATTGGAGTCCAAGTGGAGGAAAGTGAAATGACATGTAGCTTTTTAAAGGTTTAAAAAAAAAAAAATGTGCATGCTGGTCTTGTTTCTCTCTTTTGAGGCCTTTCTCTTCTCATACGCTTCAAAGACACTTTTTGAAAGTGTGCATGCACAGAAAGTGAAAACTATCCAAGGAAAGAGCATGTACAATAATAATAATAATACATTTTATTTATAACGCACTTTACATTTTGTCATCTCAAAGTGCTACAGAAAAAAAATACAAATAAAAGGATATAAAAGGTAAGATGAAGATGTTAGGCTAGCTGTATGCCATTCTGAAAAGATGGGAAAATTCTCCTGAATGATTGACAATTAGGAGGATCAATCGTCTTGATGATCGACCCGGAAGTAAAACATCCTCCGCCATACCTTTAAGTTTCTGCAAACTTACACCCAAAATAATGACAGATCATGCATGGTTGGACAATTGAGCGGCAGAAATATATCAGTAACACACTTACAGCGACAAATAATGACACTTCCACAGCAGAATAGATTGATGTGCGTATATAGAGACTTTTACTCTACCTCTGCACTTTAGAGATACTTCCCCCCACTCTCCTGATTGTGAACATCTTGATATATGATTTCCACTTTCCTGGTAAAATCCATCCATACACTCATACAGCACAGCACTGGCCAGTGTGCTGTTACCATCCCACAGGAGTTTAGTGTTGGGGAGAGTTAGTGGAAGGCCGCAGCTTATTTCTGTATACAAACATGGTTTAGTACAGACACCTGCATTATGTTACAAGGAAGAGTCTCACAGTTGCAATACATCATTTCTGACAGCACTTAAAGTCTCAACTAAATACACAGCACTCATTCAGCATAGTGGTATAACTTGGTATCAAAATTCTGCTATTAAAACGGAATTTTATGATCATGAAACTTAACACCTTCACACCACCGATCAATTTCCTCCCACCGTCCGTTTTCTCCACACTCTGAGTAGTTTCTCAGGCCCCTGGTGTGGTATCCTTCGTCACATTGGTAATACACCACGCTACCAACGTGTGATGTGCCATCCCATAACATTTTAGCATGTGGTTTAAATAGCGGCTCCCCACAACTGATTTCTACAACAAGAAGACAGCAAGTCATTGTAGGGCACTGGTCGCTGCATGTACGTTGCTAACAAGACACTGACATCATTCACAAGTCCTCTAACAAGATTTAAGATAGATCATGGGGTGTCAAAAGTCTTTGAGTTGGAAGGTAACTCAAGGAATTAAGTCATTACACTTACATATAGATGAATATGATTATCACCTTGACAGGACAGAGAGGTTCCATCCCATTTTCCACTGGAAGTACAAACTGATTCATTCCCTTTTCCAACATTGACATATCCACGGTCACACTTATAAGAAACATGAGAGCCCACAGTGGAGGTTTGATCCCACAGCATGACTGTGTGGGGAATTGGTAAAGGTTCACCACATTCAACTTCTAGACAGATGGAGATCATTTGACAAAAAAAAAGGGGGGGGGGGTAAAGTCAGTTATAGGTGAAGAGTTAGAGAAAGAAGAAGCACATGACATCTTTTTGAAAAGATGTTACCTTTGCATAAAATGTCAGGCTTGGTCCAGTATCCGTTACTTGTGCACACTGACACATTGTTTCCACCACTTTGATAAAATCCTGTTGTACAAAAGTAAGTAACTGTGTTTCCAGGGGTGGAGCTGCCGTTCCACACCTGTCCAGTGTGGAGCACAACAGGAGGGTCTCCACATAACATCTCTAAAGCAGGAAATGATTCCCAAGGGACAGACGTACATCACATAGTTATTAGATGTTTGTTCTCTGTCGTTCGTCACTTTGCAGTTTCAGCATTAAATGTGCAATCATATCTTGTCCATTAGCTAACATGGTAATCACCCTGAACATCTTATCTATGAGCTGTAATCAGGTTTCAACTGTCACCTCAGTCCTCCACCCTGCCCTCATTATTCAACCAAGATGGAACCACCCATGAAGCTGCTCTTTAGGCATTCGGTGCAGACAAGTTGCTGATGTCATTATTTGTGACATTTATATAAATATACTGTCCTGGTCAATTTTAGGGGATATAACTCAAAATGTAATCAGAAATTAATACAAATGTGACAATTTTGAATGACCAGCGATAGACAATTTCAGACACTCTTTTATGCAACTAGTTGTGTAATGTGTGTTTTCCTGCTCAAACATAGTTTTCTGACACAAGATAATGATAACTCATTGTAAACCACGTGACTTAGGTTTCTTCTTTCTTTTGATACATTAAAGGCAGAATCTGTAAGATTTTCAACATATATTTATGTAGAAATAATTAAAACCATAATTAGAGAGTTAAAAAACATGTTGTTTGTCCTCTTTATGTGTGATGTTTCATTATATTACAAAGTTATTGATCCTTTAAAAAAAAACTTTTTATGGTGCAGAAAACCTAGGAAAGTACCTATTTTCAACCAGTAGAGGGATTATATGCCACTTTATCTGCAGTCTGGGCAGCGCTTCAAATGATACACCGCGCCAGTCTTCAAGTGGAAGTGGAAGAGCCGAGCTTGCAGAGACCTTTAGACTAATCAACCTTTGCAAGTGTATCTAATAGAAAGCATGAATGAAGCTGCTTCAAAGCAACCAATATCGCCACCAGAGTCAGCTTCTGGTAAAAGAAGGAAAAAAGTATGCTTCAAGTCACAGAAGCTCATCACTGCCACCTGGTGTTGGGAAGAATCACATTGAATCTTACAGATGTTGCCTTTAATGCCTTTAAAGCACAGCAGACCAATAACATGACAGAACGACTTCCTTGTTTTACTCTAGAAGCCTGATTTCATCAGAAATGATTAAATATTGTGTGTGTTTGACCACAGACACAGAATGTGTAATAGTTTCACAGACAGCCAGCCACAAGCCTTGTTGAGATAGGGAACCTGCGACCATTGAATTTAACCGTATAGACCAGTGGCTCCAAAACTTTTTGACCTACGACCCCCAAAATAACATATATTTGTGTTTGTGACCCCAGCCTGCCTGAGTGGTTGATTGTGTGATACATCAAATGGATCATACTGCAACATGTTCTAATTATAAGGCTTGAAAACTATCAGAATCTTCATAAATAAGGAGGATAAAGTGTTTTTTGGTTGGATTTGGTTCACTGCTGTGACAAGGCACCCACATGCCCAAAATCAGCTTCTCTCGCTGAGATAATTTCCAATTTCTAATATTCTTTGAGGAATAACTTAGTTTTTTAAGCATTAATTGAATTTTTTTTTTTGCCAGCCTTAAAAAAAATCCCAAATTTATTCGATATATGAGTATTTTTTCACACTGATCTAGTGACCCCCTGAAATGATCTTGTGACCCAGACTGGGGTCCCGACCCCAAATTTGGGAACCTCTGGTATAGACCATGAAGAAAAACTTTGTGGTCTAGAACTATGTCGGATTTTTTTAACAGTGTAAATTAGTCCTAATTGTGGCTGTAGTGAGAGTAAGTAAGTAATGGTGGAAGTAGAAGAGCAAAAAGACAGAGAATATATGATTACTCTGTGCTTTATCTTTGATTATGTAGGCTTTGTTTCGTTGGGTGTGTCTGTGCTGTGATAATGTTGTAGAAGAAACATTTTCTTTGTCAGAGTTCTCACAATCCTTAGATGAGGTCAAAATAGGAAAATGATTTGCTTTTTCTCTTCTGTAGATTTCTAATGGATATGTAGATGGATTGACTATTATGCATGGGATAAGCCTAGGAAAGGCATTTCTACTTTCAGACAGTTTTCTTTTCAATTGATGTCAGTCGACATCCTAATTCAGGTTTTTAATCAACAATAAAAATTAAGCTGAGGTGATCACTGCTTGTATTTAGGGACATATTTAAATCTAGTAAAAAGTTAACTGCTGCCATCATGTGGAAAATGTTTATATTGTTTTCATTGTTTGGAGTTTCAGTACTTTTGGATTTTTGTTTTTAAAATGTTTGATGATGTAAAAGAAGTAAGTTTTTACACATATGTGAAAATATTACAAATTCTGTACTGAAAGATAAGGTGTAAATAAAACTGATCAGAACTGATCAGGTAGTAAATTATAAGTAAATAATAAATTATAAGTCTTTAATTCACTTAAACAGTCCACAGCAAAAGTTAATTAACAGCATTTTGACTGAAGTCAAAATGTCTGCTGTATAAAAAGTCAGTTTTGTTGAAGATTCACTGGTTTTTCACAGGGCAGTGTGATCACATAACAACTCGTAAGCCAAAATAAGTTTTAAAAAAACTCAGACCTAGTGGCAAACAAGATTATTTTCTACCTTTCCACATTTTCAAAGATAATTTGTTGTGTGAATTACCTTGGCATGACAGAGTTGGAGATGTCCATTCACCGTTTTCATTACAGATGGACACATTTTGTCCTCCTTTGTTATAAAAGCCCTCCTTACAGAGATAGAGCACAGAGCTGCCAGGGGTTGACTTATTGTCCCACACCGGCTCAGTTAATTCAATTAAAGGAGGATTTCCACACATGATCTCTACAAGGAATAACATGCAACACAAACATATAACATAAAGGACGGTAGAATTTAGTGTTAACATTCATGTGTGCACGAATACAAGGATAACGGACTGAACTGATAAAACAAGCACTGACAGCCTTTCTCATCGTACAGCTGCAATACAGAAATATTCAAGTTCAAGTTTATTTGTCACATGCTTTAAGGCACCAGGTACCATAAGCAATATAAAAAGGTTTGCACTGGCATTTCTCTGCAGTACAAACATAGCTTATATTAAAAACATGAAACATGATAAATAGCAATGATCCATATCAATAACAACAGCCTCCACCAACATCAACCAACAATATCAGCCTGATAAACCACCTCCAACAAACAACAACATCAGAGTGAGAAGCCCACGTGGAGAAGCATAGTGAACCTCTGAGAAATGAAGCAATGACACTGAGTGACACTACTTGATCTAAAAAATCTCCAGGTTATCTGATTGATCCATTTGATAATACATGTGCTAAAAACATGCAGTAGAGATCAGTACACTTTAACCTCAGGTTATCATTCCTTGATCTTATATCCACCTTATGTGGCATAGCTATAATTCCTACTGATGAGTTCTTTGGTCATGTCAGGATAATCTGGTAAAATCTTCCAGCGTAGGAGGGATGATGCCAAATAATTAGAGTTTATCAAAAGAAACTACAAAAATCAACATCATCACTTCCAAACAATTAACCTTCTGATGCATGATGTTTTTAAAGACAGTGCCACATTTTATCAAAATTTAGCATTTTACTTCTATAGACAGTGATGCTTTTTCTTTATTTTTAATGTTATTTGACTTTTTATTTAAATCTATCTTTATCTTTTCTATGAAAATATTAATACGATTATATGTTTTCATAGTTGTATAGTAAAGATTCTATAAAATATAGCTAAATAATTGTCTTGTCCCGTTCATCACAGAGCCAAACTTCATAATCCCAATGTTTTAGATTTTATATTATATTTCTATACTTTCCAGTGAGTGGCAGTGTATTGGATGACTCACTAATGTCCAGTGAAATGGCTAATTTGCTAATATACCATCCTGACCCATGCATGTACTGGAAAACACAGTTTAGATAGGTGTCCACTGTAGTGGACAGTATGTTTCAAAGGGTTAAAATGCGTTTGCAAAAGAAAGAATGATGTAATCATAATGTTTATGTGCCACTATTGTAACCGCTTGAATGTCTTGCTGGCATCAAAATTCATATTAGTTACAGTTTCTATTTATAAAAAGTTGGCCTGGAAAACTCTGAAATTTTTTTTTTTCATTTTCTTCCAATTAAAATAGAATTAAATAAAATAGATGTTCAGCTGCAAAAATCAGCATCATCACATAATTTATTTATTTAATTATTCATTTTGCTTTACTTCACATAAGTATTTATCAAATACTTCAAATAATTAGATAAAACTTTTCTGGAAATTTAGTTGGTACTTTATCCACTAAATGCTCCCATAAAGGTCACTGGTTTGTCCTTAACTTTATGCTTAGGCAAGTTTGGATAGCAAATAGTGAGTTTAGTTAGGCTTGCTGTATTTTTAGAAGGGACTTAGCAGAAAACACTTGTTAAAAAGGAAAATAAGCACATCATTCACTCTGGATTTACATGAGCTTTATAGTATAATATAGTGCAGCTTTAAAGAGCATTTGAACATTCTAAAAACTACAAGCAGCTGAGACAGTTACCTTCACAAACCAGGGTGGGTCCTCTCCACAGTCCATCGGCTCCACACACAGAGACGTTTTCTCCCCTCCTCCACACAAAGCCTTCATCACAGACAAACATGGCCACACTGCCATATGTGGTTCCTGTGTCTGACAGCAGCGCTGTGTTCTCCACTGAGGGAGGCTGGCCACACTCAACCACTGGGTGGGACAAAGAGCGCACAGAAGTTTAGATTCACATTTTCCCCATGGATCTTCTGCATAGAGCAAGCCATTCATGATGGACTTCTCATTCATACCAACTAGACCACACTGAAAATGACATTGAAGTAAAACCGTTAGTTAGACCGTATCATAGTTAAAGGAGCCATATGTAAGAATTATGTATCATCTTTATTTTAAGTTATCATTAAATGGTGCTGATATGTT
>JAPMNP010634210.1:0-20644 GCA_029874935.1 Atherina boyeri
CTTAAGAGGTTTAATGATAAATGACTGTATCTATTGTAATGGCCTGGTCAAAACTTCAACTTCAGTCCATTTGAGAACCTATGGCATGTCTTACAGATTGAATCAGCATGTTGTGTAAATCAAATGAGAAAATCCCACAAATATCCATTTTTCTAAAGTCTAAGGCAACAATTGGAAGAATGCAAAGGAGATGAACACTTGCAAGCCACTGTAAAGCTGGACTTGGCTGCGAAAAAAAAACATAACAAGGGGTGCATTTTAAATTCAGTCTTTTTGGCTCATTGGACACTAGAAATTGCCTATATTATTCTTTACAAGTGGGATTAGTCCTTTAAAGGAAAAAGGCCTTTTTAAAAAAAAAAAAAACCTGGACCTTATTCATAGCATGAAATACATTTGTAAGCTCACTCAAATTTGGAGTTACTTGAAGTCTATCGGGAGATATTTAGATCCATTGCGCTAGTGTACATATCCATTCAATGGAAGGTGTCGGGGCAAAATGCATTCATTTCACTAGTGTTGAGTTATTAGTTGCTGTGCTATCCTTCTGTGCCTTCAAAGCTGCTTTGTTGTCATCCGAAACCTTAGAAACAGAGACACACACTGGTTATGACGAAGACACTGCATAAGGAAGTGCCTCTGATTATGCCGTTGCCCTGACAATGCCAGCGCAATGGATCTAAATATCTCACGATAGACTTCAAGTAACTCCAAAATTGTCTGGGTGAATTTATGAACATATTTTATGCTATAAATAAGGTCCAGGTTAAAGAAAACGGTACTTTTCCTTTAAACCAGCTATTACATTTGACACACAATCGAAATTCAATACCATCTTTCTTCTTGAAGGTAAATCCAAATTTCAGATAAATATTTCTATTTTTATCAGGTGCTACCCTGACACTTACATTTCACCCATGATTTCTGAGATAGAGGATATCTCTCTTGTGCTTGTGGAATTTTTTTGGTTTGACTTAAAAAGCTTTCCATTTTTTTCTCATAATAATGTCTACACAATTGGCGTTATGATATACTGGCCTCAAGAGTTGAGTGTTGTGGATAAGAGCTCCAGTATTTTAGCCAGGAATATCTTAATCTGGAGGCAGAGACTTGAAGGGACAAGTCTAGGTTAATCTCGTGCTGAGTGAACTGGTGCCAGCTGGAGAGAACTCCTGTGAAGTCTGTGTTATTGAATCTGTGCATTCCTGGCTGAGAGATAACATATTCTGCATCTATGGATCAATTCAGTAAAATATGTTGGATTCATGTTAATGTGTACTAAGATTTGTTGGGTTAATCAACCAAAATTTCAGGGCCCCCCTGTGGACCTGCGGTTGAAGATCTTTTGTGTACTGGATGAGAGAGGAGCTGTGGTCAGCTTTCTTCTCCCAACAATCTGATAAGACATGCTATCAACAGCTATCAAACTATAAATCTGATTACACAGACAAATAAAGATAGGTAAACATTCAGATTGATGGGTTTCATCACATGTAAAATTACATTAAAACCAGGTAAAGCAACAATGCACATCTTGTTACAGTACCATGATATACTTAAAAAAAACTGCATGCTGGAATTCATGTGGATATTCCTTTGTCTATTACCACCTGCTCAAACATCATGCAGCCTTGTCAACACCTCAGACATACAGTAGAGTCTGATAAGCAATCCACAAAGAATCCATCCTGTAATCCACATGACCCAAAGGATATATTGCTAATGCCCAAACATTCCAGGATACCATTAGATGCTCTTTGCCAATTCCCTGACTGGTCAGAACTCCTTTGTTGGCATGGGAAGGACATACTCTGTATTAGGCTGGTGATGATATTATGCTTAATTTTGGTATGTATATGATACAGATGAGCAAGTGTTTAATTTGAATTACTTTACTTGACCCAATAAAGGTCATGCACGTTTACTTCACTGCGTTAAAAGGAATATAGAAAACAAAAAGTGTGAAAAGGAGCAATTGTTAGTGCAATAACACTTTTTATTACACAGCAGAGGCCAGGTTTTTAGTGTGCTATAGCCATGAGTAATTTGAGCCATAGGACCCTCAGCCATATACTGTAGCTGTGCAACCACTCAGTAAACCAGCCTGGTCTTGGTAGAATCACCCTGGGACCTCTTAAGAAGTGGCAAAGTAGTTGAGACCACTGTAGTGGTGTGTAATTCCAACCCAACCGCACAGCCATAAACAGCCTTATTTTATTGAGGCAAAGCACCACAAATATTGTCAGCTCAGCAGTGGTATCACACCTCAGGTAAAGCCCAAGACAGAAGTTTTGAATATTAGCTATCATAAAGGCTCCAGGCAAATCCAAAAGTATCATCTTGTCTAAAATTACACAACTGAGAAGTTCCAGGATCAAATAAAAACCATGTCCTCTGCCAGACTGCAAACAACCATAACGTGTTTTGTAAGGATTACACATGCACCATACTGTACAATAACACAGTGATTTTAAGCAGTTTCATGAAACCATAGCACAACTAGCTGTATCCCTAAAGTTCAATATTTGTAACAAGCTGAATAACAATTTAATTCATTTGAAACTTTGTCCATTTCTCTTGAATTTAATTACATTTTACATCTTAAGGTTATTTGGAAACAAATACAACTTAGACATAGTTTAATAAGAAAAACTAAGCATCATTGTTTGGTCAAACTTGTTTCAAGAAATCAGAGGACAACAGCATTTACATCTAAGTGAGGAACGCAGTTTGCTGAGCTAAAGATACATTCTTACTTAGCCAAAACAAGGTTAAGGAGTTTAGAGTTTCTCACAATCTCCTGATTAGTCATGCAGACACTCCCTATCACAAGGAGCAAGTTAGTCAGGATGAAATCATCAAAACAAACTCCAAACCATTTTATAAACAAGAGAGATGATCTTACTGGTTTCTGCAAGTAAGTATTAATGTGCTTTGTTGTTGCCAACATGACTGCTTTCCCTGTGTTGATCTTTATATTTTTTAACCTGCCTGTCTCTACAACTCTGAGCCATCACTTTTTGGAGAATCTTGCCAGGCTGCAGAAAAGCATGACAGAAGGCGCCCTAGGCTACCAGCCAGGTCTAAAAAAATCACGTGGGACTCTTAACTCAGCTCTTAAATGGATTAACTGCAAGCTTCACAAAATTTAGGCAAATTTGAAGTCTCATTGCTCGGACCTACAGTCAGCACTGGAAACCGAAAGCAAACCTTTGACAAAACTCAAATGTAAATTTCATGCTAAACTGAGTTTTTCTACCTATAGAAGAACTTGAGATACGTTCTCTAAAACAAACCTCATCATCCACAGTGTCACAGTATTTTGGCCATTCATTAGCTCTTTGTCTCAGTGGGAGTAAATTTACTTCAGAAGTGTTTTTATTTGCAAATGCTGTAGCTACCGGTTGGAACAAAGAAGAGCTGAAGTCAAAAGTCAGGATAAGATGGAAAAACCATCTAAATGATGGAGCAGTTGTAAGTTTAGCTTGGGGGGAATTAAGTCAAGAATACATGTATATCCAGTTACTGTTGAGCTTCATAAGTTACTGTAGCTACTGATGGCGTTCAGAATAATCATGGGGTTACCAGCTGGGTTGCAAAGGTCTGCAAAAAGAACAAAGAGTTAGTTTGAGGTGGTGGCAATGAAAGTAAGAGGAAGAGGAGAGATAGCTTGCACTGAGAACTCTTGCTGGATTTGGAGAGATCATTTAAGAAGAGAAAATAATGGGCTGGGTGCCGGGTGGATAAGAGAAATAGAGCATAGAATGAAAAGCACACTGTTTGAGCTTGCCTGCCCTGCAGATGACCTCTCCTTTTTTTCACTTGCTGATTCTCCTTTCACATTTTATGATCGAAGTATTTCCTTTCTAATAAAGTTGTCTTTGAAGTTAAACAAGCTATAATGTCCATTGCCACAAGTTTAGACATCTCCTAAAAGAATATGCTAGCTTTTTTTGTTGGTTGATGTTTGAATTATTTATTTTCATTCAAGAGGAGGAACAAATATTGGCTTTCATTGATTATGGAAGGCAATGCATGCATGTTCATATCCCATGACAGACTCTCAGAACATTTTTCTGCTTTTACACACATTTCTATTTACTGTCCAGGTGGTAGCATGTGCTTATAGGTCCTTTGATTAAATGTTTCCAAAGTGACTTTTGACCAGTTGCCCATTCAATGTTTGTAGTACAGCAAATAACTGCTAAGCTCACAGCGTGTGAGAACAGTCTGGCCTTTCAGAACAAAAACCTCTAGCTCAGAGTATTTTAACATGTCCAAGCCCTGCTTGTAAAGTGAGTTGGCTACAAACATCGACTCGACCCCTCCCTTGTTTTATTGCTGGCTTCACTCGTGACTTTAGGTTTTCCTCTCCCAAAGGGGTAGCAAGAGAAAGTCGAGATTCTGCTTTAGTTTGATGTTATTGTGAGAAATAAATGTATATCATTTAATTTTATCTTTCTGTGAAAATACAGCAGAAATAATGTGTCCTCTCGTAATTGATACAAGAATTTACCAGTGTTGGTACACTGTAACAAATGTACCTGTTAAATTACAGTTAACTACTGGCAGCTAGAGTTGCCAGCTTGAAACTGTTAATCTACAATGTACCTACTGTGATCTACAACAACAGTTTATTACTGTAAAAAATATTACAGTACTGTGCTGTAGAGAAAATAGATATTACAGGATTATACTGTCAGTTCTTTGGTTGCCATTATACTGTTATTTTACAGTTCCTACAGTATTATCCATAAACACTTATTACTGTAAAACTATGTTAAATTCTGCAGAATGTGATCTTTAAATTGTAACTAGTGTGTAGCAATAAAAGAAAACACAAAATGTAAGTTCCATTCAGTCATCCAACATTTATTTGACAAAAAAGCACCAACTCAATTATTAGCTGATACAAAGTTCTTTTCCTAATGGACCACATTAAAAAAGAAGAAGTTTTTGAAAAGACAACAGATAAGGGCCTTAAAACCAATCTCTTCTGTGCAGAAGGTAAATCATCTTGCTGTCCAAAATAAGTCAGATCCCTAAATAATTGTTAGAAAATGGCCATTACTTTTTTGAAAAATATTTTTCTTAATAGCTGGTTTTAAGACTTTGTGGATAAAACATGAATTTTGGCCTACATTCTGAGTAAAGTCTGAAATAAAATAATTACTCATGAAATAGGAAACAAGGCATCGTACAATTCAGCACACTGCTGCTTTTTCAATACAAAATAATCTTTTTAGAGGATTTGATTAACAATATGATGCAAGATTTAACATTCAACTTTCAGACTAAAGTATATAAAATATTTTGCACATTTCTTTCATAAAAATAAAAAACAAAGAAACATTTAAACAGGATTTTTTTTAGGGGGAAGTCAGAATTCTAACATTGTGATATAATAATTTGAAGTGCTTGGTAAGACAGTTCTCACTCATAGTCCATGAGGTTCTTCAGCAGATTGGAGACATGAGGGTTGATGGTGATTGACTTCTTTCAAACAGTATTCCCTTGGATCTTACCACAGCTGGCCTTGGTCCCTCTTTCTTGGTTAATACCAATAAAACACCTAAAAATGCAGTAGTTTTACATTATTGTTTGGACAACACCTCCATCTACAAGAAAGTTCAGCAGTTTTTTCACCTGCTGAGGAAGCTCAGGTCTTTCAATGCCAGCAAAGAGACTGGCTTTGGTCGACAAGTCACTTATAGAATCCATAATGACCATCATGATCCATGACATCCTCCACATTTACCACTTTAACTTTACCAGCTAACTATATCAGTGTATGTTAGAAAAAGCTTCCAAAAATGTGAATATCTAAAGACATAAATCACCAAAAAATAACTAAATGACAATGAAAACGGATTACTTTAATTATTCCATCTTATATACAAGGTATACAGTATACCATGATGTTATGCTGCTAGCTCCCTACATTAAAAATGCTAGCTACATTACAGCATGACATCTGAGAATGTGGCAAGCCAACTTACAAAAATCTCCAGTCTACTTAAAAAATGACAACAGCAAGAGAATATCATTGAATGAACTAAGAATACTCCAACTTACCTTCAGATAAAATGCAAGATTCAAATGGATAGTCCTGGTGAAGAAAAGTCTAGAGTTTGCCTCCACATGTCACGATGATGTCTCCTTGAGAAATACAGTAGTTTGCTGTTTACACAAGCCTCCTTGCTGTAGAATCTAACATCATTCCCAGAATGCAATGTTATTCACAGTATATTGCAGTATTTTAGGTAAAACAGTAATAATTGCCCAGAATGCATTGTTTTCATGGTACAGTACTGTTCTTATTGGAAACGGTATGATACTGTTCAGTTTTGGACATTTTTTTACAGCAATCTTTTACAGTGTAGTCAATGTGGGTTGTATGTAAATGGTAAATGGACTGTACTTATATAGCGCTTTTATCCAAAGTGCTTTACACTACATGTCATCATTCACACACATTCACACCCCGACAGGCACATCAGGGGGCAGTGTGGGGTTCAGTGTCTTGCCCAAGGACACTACGACATGCAGCCTGGGGAAGCCTGGAATCAAACCACTGACTGTACCACAGTACTTGAAGGAGAATATTATTGCATTTCCTCCGTTTTCAGTGTTTACTAGCTTAACTTTTATTGTTGCTTCCTGTGCCTTTTTTAATATATATTTTTTTGCACTAAAATATTTAGTAGCTCCATAGGAAAGAATAATATGAATTCTATGAAAAGAAGAACTTTTATTGACTTCCACTATAAGCACGTTTTTAATCTCCCTGCCATCACAGCCATGCATTCTGAATGTTAGTGTTTCAATTTTTAAGAAAAGTGATCACATGTTTGTTACATTACACTAGATTCAACCGTTTTCCCATTATAGGCGTATGCAGGAATGTTTCTCTGTTCTAAATCGATTTTGATTCTAAATTGATATCTTTTCAATGTCAGAAATTACTAATTTCTACCTTGAAGTTGCCCAGAGTCCAGTAAATTTGAAGAGGGGCTCTTCCCTCTAGCATCCTTAATGCATAGAAACATAACGCAATCAAATAACATTCACTGAATCATTATTTAACTTAGGAGCAAATTATAAAACTATGTACATTGTGTAAAAATACATGAATCCAAACTGGGGATAGGCTGGTGACGTTGTAGAGGCTGCAGTCACTGTGATACTGCCGCCGGTACTGATGTCGATTTTGAAGCTGCAGCCGGTGTCTGTGTAGATGCTGGTGTGGCTTAGGAGGCTGCAGCCGCAGTGGAAGGTGCCAGCGGTGCAGGTGTAGGTTTTCTTCTGGTGTGAACCCGGTCTTACTTGAGTGCCTCAACAACTTGCACCTGGATCAAAGGCTAAATGCGTAATTTCATTAAATGTTTTTTTCACTGCTATGCTCAATATTGAAACCTGTGCATGCTCAATCTTGTCAAAACAACATAGTGCATTTCACCCCTGCTTATTTAGCCTATTTATGTTTCAAAGCATATTGTGGTGACCAAACTACTTCCTGCTTTAACCAAGTCTCTTGACTCAAATGATCTACCGTGCACTCAGGTGATCTTTCTTGACTCGTTAGACTCCCAGGGACTCGGCTTTGTAGAATCCTTGGACTTACTGTATGAGTGCATGAGTTAAATGGCAGCACTCACAAAGAGCAGACTGAGTTGTGTGCAGTAGGCTGCAGCAGATTTAATTGGCTGTAGGAGTGGACCATGGCATGGAGTAGCCTTAGGATCACTTTTGATGAAAGGCAAATCAACGTAGGCCTAACTTTAGTGTAAAAACACAAGGTATTGGTAGCCTGTGTTTGCTAAGTCACTCGCTAACGATTCAGTTAATCGTTAGCATTAGCAGCGCAGGCCGTTTTCCATAGCATGCTAGTGCCACCCAGAGCACAAGTGACTCAAATGACTCAACTTACTCATGTGAACCGGATCCTTCTACTGAGTGATTCATAAGGACTCGGGTCTGGTAAGTGAACTGTTTTTGACATAACTAGTAGGTTTAGAAGCTGCAGCTGGTGAGCAGGCAGCAACAGGGGAGCTGGTGGGGTCCATGATGGAAGTAGATGAATACCTCTCGTTTGTAGAGAGGGATTCTTGAATGAAAATGCACACACAACTTGAGTCCACGCACACCACAACATGTCACAACTTTTAAATCTGAAACAAAGCTAGCTAAGTAATGACTCCAACCTCCTAGCAAATAGTTCATGATAGCAGGTGCATAATTAAAACAGAACACAGAGTTAGCTGGCGTGGCTAACTAGCAAGCCCGTTGTTTGCATACAGGAAACAACAGCATTACTTTGAAATATCCTTATAGTTCCCAGTGAGCTTATCACACAAGTAACTAAAGAGTCACAACAAACTTACCATCTTCAATCATCCTGTCTAGTGACAAAATTGCCTAGAGATGGTGTCCATTTAACAGACGGTCCGCTAGTCACTTCTCAGTTTTTTTTAAGAAGTATCTCTACATTGCTTTAATGACCAATGATACCACTGAGCAGC
This sequence comes from Atherina boyeri, assembly GCA_029874935.1. NCBI lineage: Eukaryota > Metazoa > Chordata > Actinopteri > Atheriniformes > Atherinidae > Atherina > Atherina boyeri. Next base: position 8,523 of record JAPMNP010634210.1, read on the forward strand.
CATCAGCTCGGAGACCTCCTGATAAACCTTCTCATTTCAGTCGCTCAGCTCCCTCTGGGTATGAGTGACAGCCACCAAGCAGAGATACGTCTGCACCTCATTGTGGAACAACATTTATTGTTTCTGTGCAGCCATTCACCACGTCCACAACTACAAGCATAATAAAAGGTTGTATTCTTCTTCTGGTGTGTAGTGATTTGTAAATAACATTATAAGTATGCGGTCGCTGTTGTCAGGTTTTTAAAAATGCCGGGGTCCGAGAGTCGCTCTGATGACTCGTCCAGTGAAGCCACTCCCTCGCCAATCAGTGACCTCCAGTCTGTAGACCTCACGCTTTCAGCCTGATACAGCCCGCTTGGAACCTGGGCGGAGCAGGTGACAAGAAAGTATCTACTCTACCTGGGAAACCCCTAGTGGAAAACCCCACAAACCTGGTGGAGTCAATTAGGGTAGAGCTGAGTAGGTACTGGTGGAAAAGAAGCTTTTTCATGCCTATTGTTAAAGGGACATTGTGTAAGAATTACTGCCATCCAACATTGAATTCATGTATCATATAAAAACAAATAATGCACACTTGCAAATCACCATTTCGAACACGGTAGCCCCTGTGTATAAAAAAAGCCTCGACAACATTGATTAACTCATGTCATCCGTACTGCAAGGAATCAATTACTATTATCTAGATCAGGTACCCTCAATCCTGTTCCTCGAGCGCTGGTGTCCTGCAGGATTTCCAAGTTCCCCTGCTGCAACAATCCTAAGTCTAACTCAGACTTGTTTGTTAATAACACATTGATTTGAGTCAGGTGTGTTGCCACTGGAGAATCTGGAAAACCTGCAGGATACTGGCCCTCGAGGACCAGGATTTATTGGCCAAGTATGCTCAAAACAACAACAACAAAACATGCAAGGTAACTATGGCGTTGTTGACTCAATCCGACAGAGATGGGAATTGTGGCTTAAACAAGTCATCTCCATGCTGTGTATTTGTTCTGCTCAGCCACTGAATCAGGTTCAGAGGTTATACTCCTCCAGTGGAACTGTTTGTTTACCTGGCTTCAGTAGCTTTTATAGTCGCGGTAAATGGCTTTGAGTCGCTGTAAAGCTGGACTAAAAGCCGGTGAGAAAGCTTATAATCTGCATTTACTGTGACAAAAAGTGGTGTTTAACACAACTTTGAAAGCTAGTGCAACCAAGTAAATCTGTATCAATGAGGCTGGTGTACTTTAGCTGGATCTACTGTTGCCTTGGTAACAAACAAGACTGTCTAATAAACCAAATGAAAAAGTTGGCTTTTGCCTTATTTAGGAAGTACAGCTGACTTACTTGTCAGAGAGAAAGCTGCAACTTCAGCATCCCTTCTTCTCCTTCTTGAGCTGCGCCAACCTGGAGAGAGCTAGCCGCTAGCCCCATGCTAATGCTGCTTTTTTAGATGCTCCAATCTCAATATTGTTTTCGTACCCTTTTTTGCTTTCTTGGCGATGGTGAAAACAATTCCTGTGCTGCTGCTGCATATCCATGGTCTTGCATCTAGTAAATGATGATTGAACATATTTTCCAACTTTCCAGGGTAGTAAGCTGCACCAGCTGATCTTGTTATCCACGTCAATCCCTGTGCGTCGGCTTGCAGGGAAAACACTTTGTTATCACTCGTTTGTGCAATTTATCCCTTACCGGTGGCTGCAGTTTCATGATCACAGACTGTCATGGTGCTTCTCTACTGGCTGACCTGTCATATGAATAAACAAATCTAAAATGTTTTGCTCAGGAGAATGTGTCAGATTATCAGCTTTGGTCATAATACACCAATTATAACACATATATAAATGCAGACATCGGTTTTGGCCTGTAAACACCATGACATGTTACACAATGTCCCTTTAAATTCCTTGAACCCGAAACAGAAAAAAAAAAAAAACATGTCAATTTTGGCATTTCTTTCCCCCAAATATTATAAAAGTATCAAACCTCTGGCATTGTCTTAAAAATCAGCTAAAATGACCCAGTGCAGCAATTGTAGAACTTCACTATGAGTGACTCAACACATGTGCTGTATTTCTGCAACAGCCAGAAGGCTGACAAGGAGCTTTATTAATCTTAAAGAATTTGCTGTTTACCCTGACATTAGTACCAGCAGCTATAATCCTGTGCTCTCCTTAGCTCAAATGGTGCCACCCACAGCTACAGAGATGCACTCAGGCAATCGTACAAAAACAGCCTCATGTGCTTATTAATCACTGACTCTTTTCCTTTCTTTGGTCTGGTTTGATTCAGTCACTTTTTTCAGAAACACAATCCTCCCTAAACAAGTAACATGTAGAAATGTCAGCAACAAACATGGAAACTGAAATATATTTAATTTCTATTTAGGGTAAACTATAATTTATGATACACATGTATACAGATTTGCTCTCAAATAATTATGATACAATTTTGATTGAAACACAATGACAGAAAATGTCTTTCATTTTCAGACAGTCATAGTTAGATCAGTTTCATAGCACAGGTGGCTCTTTTATGTTTTAATTTAATTCGATTGTAATAAGACTTTGCTGACAGACATATCAATGAACATGTGATGCAGTGGTATTTTTCTAGCATATGTGTTGTCAGAAACCGCCTTGTGCCATGACTTTTGAGAGAAGTGGAAATTTTGACTCTTAGAGTTGGTTGAAAATGTTCCTGACTATCATTTTTATTGTACACATTATAGACATTTTTGTCATAATGTTACATTAATGTAGAACTTACAGTTCCTGCCAGTCTCTCTAGTCTGGTTGAAATCACATTATGCTGATTTTGTCAGTATAAAATATCAAGGTTTTCAAGGCTTCATGAGGCCTATTGTTTTTTTCTTCAAATGCTGACAGTGAGAAATTATGTTTGTGAATATACAAAACTCTACAATATACTGTATATCTCTTTTCACTGTTCAGGGATATAATCTTGTTATTGTTCATTAGAGCATTGATTTAATAAACTCGAGGAGGACATCACAAAGAGTCACTGTTGGGCTTGTACAGGATGATTCTTACAGAGGCAAAGATCTAGATAAACTAACTTGTTTTTCCTTGGGCAAAATGTCAAGCACTGAGAACAGTATTGCCTTGATGTGTTTATTGGAGTGTATTTTTTAAAACAAGCCAAAAAAGTTAAGACAATATGAAAATTATATTTGGTAATTTCAGAGATTAACCAAAAACAATTAAATCCAGGATGATTTGATAAAGATACCTATTTGTTATCAATCTGAGATGCATTTTTAACATTGTAGTCTTTACAGGCACCTTGTAGGTTTACAGAAATCAACATATTGTTTGCTAAACTATGCGAGCTTTGGGTTATTGTCGAGATTTAGTCTTGTGTCGTTTCTCTGTCGTTAAATGAAAATTTACCAAAAAAGCACTTAAGGCCCTGATTTACTAAAACTTCGCACATTAAAACGTGCACAAACTTGATTGCACCTGCAAAACCTGCTGTTGCAGTTGATTTACTAACGGGGGAAACGAGGATTGCGCATTTTAAACAGGCAAAGTAATACCCAAAAATCCATGTACTGTACTGTAACATGTTTGCCTTTTTTGAATGTGAAATACAGGCGTTTCTGCCAGAACCAGTAAATATTGGGAGGGGAATATGAAAATAAATCAGCTCTGTGAAACTGATTGCGGTGGCGGATTTTGCACCTAAATTAACAGGAGGTGTAGACGCAACGTCTTGGTGGAGTTTCAAGTGGAGCAAGTGGATTGGGTGAGAGAAGTTGACCAATGTAAGGTGTCCGATGTCTGAAAGTTAGATTGGTTCCAGGAGGAACTCTTTATCAATGTCCTCAAAAACTGGATGTTTTTAGGCTCTACAGATTTATTATATTATATTTATTTTATTTTATATTTTCATTAGTTTCTTCCACTAATATCTCTATTTCCATGGGGTCTAGTTTAATTCTGTGTTTGCAACCTTCCTGATCTCCTTCTAAGCTCTCCATGGAAAAACCATAGTGCATGTTAAATTCATTTAAAAATAGTTATCAATTGAACATTGTTATCAATTGCATGAGCAATCTTAGTTGATCACCTGCAAAGGATGAACACAGCGCATGCAACATCTTTGCCCCATATGCAATTTAGTGCTCTTTATTTGGGATCTTAGTAGATTTGGCCCTTAGAGTACATACTGAAAATAAGAAACATGAATATAAAGAGGTTGAAAGATGACTCTTGCCTTAGTTGCAGAAGTGCACACACAATGTACAAACATCAAACTGTGTCCCTTGTGAATGTTATATGCTTATTAAACCTTTCATCCACACATTAATTAGCAGTCTGAGCTGAACACAGATGAAAGACAAAGTGGATTGTATTTTACAGTAGGCAGTCATCTTTGCATGTTATGCATGTTATTTGTTGTGCTATCCATCTTAAACACATAATCCAGTGTACATCAACTACACAGAAATATATTAATAATCATAGATACACTGAAGATGCACATTCTGTGTTATCTCCTTGTAGACCTTGCAGATGAATATTTAATTTCTGTTTTCTGCCTCTAACCACACAAACATTCCTGCTGGCTTTCAAAAGATCAAGATAGTTCAGTTTGGGGTCATTAATAGGTAGTGGAGGTCACCACTAGTCTTTGCTCCTGGCAATGGGATAGAACGGACAAAGCTGCCTTTAGGAGAGTGAATCAATTGTGCATTCACAGGGGGATGTGTTAGTTCCACAGCAAGGAGTCAGAGAGCCTTGAGTCAAAGCAATACATGTGTGGGTACTCATTTGAAATATTTATTAAGGTTTAACATTTCAGACCACCAGAAGAGAACACCGACTGTTGATTCTAGCAGAAAAGTTATCATTTTGATGCTGCATTATTTATATTCATAGTCTATGTGCTTGCATTAGTGGAATATACAGTGTCACACACAGCAATTAATGTATGTGTAGCATAAAATGTATGTATATTAGGAAATCAACCATCAGACATCCTGTTGTGTCAGTTTTTAACATCCTTTTGCACTATCAAACTTTCCCTCCAATGAAATGTTCTGGCCCTATATGGTGCCAGAAACTTTCTTTTCATTAGCATCCAATCTAATGAGCTCATTTCCGCGCTGGTCCTGTTATCACAGGCCAAGACTGGAGACAGACATGCATATACTCCCAAGCACACAGCGACCTCTCTCTCAACAACTGCTCAGGGAGCTGTTTGATTTTTTAATTAATCATATCTGTCAGAAGGGTGAGGTTGAAAGTCCAAATGCTATTGATTGTTTTCTGAGAAGATTCAGAGTTGGCAGCAGTTACGAGCCCTAGCTGTTGTCAAAGTAAACAGTTGGTTGTCTTTGTCTGTGGGAATTTGATNATGTAAAGTTAATGTGCAGCATGACAGGGTTAAGTGAATAATTTTTATGGACCTGATCTGTAGAGTGCTGCTTCAGCAAGATAAAGCACAGACCCCATCAACACATTGCTTAGATCACAGGCCACGGATTCTCAGGTTCAGCACTTTTATGATTGCCTCCACTCATATTCACATGAATACATAGAATTGTGAGTATGCACAACAAAAAATGCACTGACATACACATAAACACATCTATATTAACACATTCACTTTAACCATCCATAATCACTTTATCAGCCTTGCGCTGCTGCTGGAAGCATCAATTGATTTGATGTTAGTACATGTCATTCCTATTCAATGCTGTTAAATCCCCCATGAATGAAAGATTAGCATCAGTATATTATTCCTAAATTAATTTGGATGACATAACGCTGGCTGGGGGAGGAACAAAAAATATAGAACACAGTGCTGCAGTGCTATCGCTATATTCTCTCCTATATGGTTTGGAGCTTTTGGTTTTGACCAGAAGGTAATCTGTGATTAACATTTATGACAAGGTGAGGAACGTAGATATATCTAAGGAGCCTGGAGCCTTGTTTCCTTTTGATATTTGTAAGTTACAGGTTTATTTTCATACTCAAAACTCACTGAAATAAAAAATGAGCAAATTTCACTTTTTGTTTTTATTCTGTAATAGCCATCACAAGTTAATTTGTGAATTAGGGATTCAAATACCAGTGTCTATTATGATGTTTATTTATGGTTTCTGTATGCAATACATATTGGCCAGTTCATTAGATCTAATAATTTAAGAATCAACCTGCCATTCATTTAGCTAGTTTTACGATGTGAACATAACAATCACACATGCATATAACATGGTAGACTATGATCCTGTGCTCTAATTTAAAGGTATTTTTTGGAAAACTTTTTTTGAAAACAGAGTGGTCCCATCAAACTGTCAAAACACTTCACCATAGAACCATGATAGTGTTTTTGGTATTGTTTTTGTCTTTTAAGTGTGTGTGATGTATCCACCAAAACCACACTAATGCACTTTGACAGACCTTCACACTTTGGCGCCCTCTAACAAAAGCTAATATGGCATAATGTTTTGCATCATGTCTCTTCTCTGAGCTTTTTCCAGCCAGTAAAAGCCACACTTTCTCATGTTCTTTGACTTTCTCTCTTTCTTGTCCTTGCATTTTCTGATAATGTCCTCCTGTAGTTCTTTGCTGAATCAGTGATGGTTCATAGTCAAAAACTGGCAGTCTGAGTAATCCAAATAATGTAATAAAAGGAGGATTTTATATAGTATATTAGAAATCATAGGCAAATATTATATTCATATGATATCAAAGAAAGTGAAGAGGATGTAGTGTAAATACATTATTTGCAGTAAATATTTTACATGCACAGTAAAACTCTCAAAATGTAATCTAGACTTGTATGACTATGTGTTCAATGTACCTTATTTTTCCATTTCCAAACATACTGTATAAGTATACTTTTTCTTTCCGTTTGCTCATCATCAACAGTGACAAAAAAACGTTATGGCCATTATGCTGTCTTTTCACTTACCTGTTAGTTGCTACGATTATATATGTTACTAAATATGGAATTAAATATGGTCTGTCTTTCACCTTTGTAAGAGATAATAAATTAAACTAAATGCATGTGTGTTGGGATTAGCGATGCATTCTTAATCACATACCAGATTTTAAAAAAAAGAAAGAAAGAATTGTTTAGTGTATGGTTGATTTGCCAAAAACAAAGATAAACATTGCCAGAAAAAATCTAATCCCTGTTGATCATAATCCAGGACAGCCCATGGTCAAATATTTTTTACCCTTAAAGCAAATACATAGATGGGGCTTATTTCTTATACTCGACAGGCTAACAAACCGTCCTGTGTCAATAGCTCCTGAACTTTATTCCACCGAGTCCGAGAACGACTTTGACAAATTCTTCACAGAAAAAATCCAAAATATAAGACAAGCAGTTGGTTCATCATTGCTCTAGGTTCAGGGTATGTACTATGTTCACCAAAAAACAGTTTAAACACCATAACACAGTTTTATTTCATTAATGGAACATATCTACAGGACATCTTATGTCAACTGAATTACTCCTGTTGCTGTTAAGAAATCCTGCCCACATGTTTTCTGAACAAGGTCTCAAAGATTTTGGAGTCAGATCTATTACAGATTTTGAAATTCATCTGTATCGTTGAGGTTTTTCCCAGAACCACTGAAAATGGAAGTAATTAAACCTCTGTTTTTTAGGCTTTTTCTGCACCCTGCTATAATGCTTTTAATGTTTAATGTAAAGCACTTTAAATGATCTTGTACATAAAATGTGCCATACAAATAAAGTCGCCTTGCCTTGCATTTATCAGATTATTCTGGAATTCTATCTCTAGTTTGTCTGTGTCCTTTTCAGCAAGCATCAGTCCCAAGGAGTATGCATAGCAGATATGAAATGACCTAACTCACCATTTTTCTCAATGTATTTATTTTACAAATATTTTGTGATAGAGGAGGACATGAAAGCAACATTATGTGATTCAAACCACATTGGATTCAATGGTGATGCAAAAAGAATTGCATAATGGCGCTTTAATGGTTTCTGTATAATATGTTTGACAAATGGGACCCTAATGGCTTTTAGTTTTTATGAAATTTATGCTGTTGTACAGCTGGCAGACTGAAATACGGACATGTATAAACTGCTGGAGATTAAGTAATTCATCTTTTATTTTTAGCATGGTTTGACAGAAGATATTGAATGCACTACCTCTTTTTGCCAGCTTTATCCCTACCTTTAGGGCTACAATATAATCATTGGAGCAATTGATATAGTATAATTAGACAATGTTACACACAACAGACATGCATCAAGAACTAAGAATCCTGCTTAAGAAAATCACTCCTGTAAAATCATATCAGAATTTAGCTGGTTTTATGTCATGGAACTAATATGATTTCCCTTCTCTTTTCATTGCAGCTATTCTGGCAGAGTTGTAGGAAATGGTCTGCACGCCCAGAGGCAAAACCCAGAAGTCAAATTTCGCAAAATGGACTCTACAATAGTTGAGGTCAAGGAGCGGCTGGAACACTTCATCCAGGTTGGAAATCCTCTGCTCAGCATGCTGACATATCTTATCTCTCATTACTTTTTCAACACATACATAAGTGTTTGTGTTTTAGCCTTCAAATGCAGAAGTTGATCTAAAGGTGCCAGTGAATCATTGTTTTGTTCTTCAACTTGTCATACAAACTATCTGAGACACAACTGCCAGGATGGTCGTCCAATAGATATAAATGTAAAAGTAAAGGATAACAGGAATGGTATATTTATACCTAAAAAGACAACACACATTCCAGGGTAATCTTATTATAACCAATTGTCTCCACAAGCACAAAAGTGTTCTTTTTCTTCTCTTTTTTTCATTTTGTCTGGAAAACATCTACTCAAATGTCCTTGCCATTTTCCCTTGATCCAAAGACTTGTTTTGAGAACAGAGGCAGATATCAAAGATAAATGAAAAGGATAGTGAGTGAAAGGGAGACACTGACAAAAAAAAGTGAATTACTGTGGAAAGGGGGAAAAAGAAAGATGAGAGGCTGGAGCAAAAGGTCAGGAATGAGTGACACATAGGCATAGATGACACAAGCAGCTTCAAAGTGACACTGTTTGTCATGTAGATGGGGTTTAGGGCTGAAAAGGACCAAGAAGAAAAGAGCCATTTCAGACTGTCCCTAGAGGCCATTTGAAGAGACAAATGGACCAGGATTTGGATTCCCTTTGCCTGTATGCCCTTTTGTTGCCCCGAAAATTATGCCTACAGATAACACACCAGCCATATCTCCCTTGTGCTCAGTGTATCTCACCTTCTCTCATGTCTTTACCATTTTCTATCTATTTGATTGCTCATGCTTCTTATACATCAAAGGAACTTTCTTTACTGTGTCCTCTGTCTGTGTTTCTCTGTTAGTGCATCTCTGTTTTACTTTTGTTTGAACTGCTATCATCACAACGCTGTCTCTCTGCATCTGTATGCCTCCTCTTGCCTTCATCTCCCTTTCTTCTTCTTTCATGCATATATTTTCTTTTTCCCTGCCCTGTTCATCTGTATCTTGTATCACTCATATATCTCTCAGCCAGCCTGTCAATCTGTCTGTCACTGGCAGCTCAAGATCATTTCTGTTAGACCCCGACATCCCATTGTGCATGGTGGCTGTCAAGTACCTTGTTGTCATGGAAACTATGCAGGGTTGAGCGGGTGCCCTTTTGACATTTACAGGGTTTAAACGCCTACCTTGAATTTAGCCCAAGTGGCAGAGCTTGGCTGAGCTTCACGGTGAGGATTAGAGTGTTAAAATGCCATAATACAGGTTTTCAACAAGTGCAAAAATACATTTTACCACATGCTCACACATGAACACAAATACTTTACAGAGCTTTGGTATATTTTAGCTGTTGAGCATCAGACAAAGTAAAAAAAAAAGTCTCTTTAAACACAATTTAATCTCTGAAATCAAGATTTTTATGTACTAACATTCCACTATGACTGCAGCTAACACTGGTCACTTTTTTACGAGGATTCATGTAGATCAAACTGGTTTTTTTCAGAAACAGATCCTATACCAAAAGCCACTATCAGTTAATACCATTTCATGCTCAACATGTCTTTGAATGGGTTAGAGCAGGGGTGTCCAGCTCCGGTCCTTGAGGGGCGCAATCCTACAGGTTTTCCATGTTTCCATGCTTCAGCTCACCTGACTCACATCAATGAGTTGTTGATCTAAACATCATGGGCTGTTGGATTCATGTAATTTGAGGCAGATTGTGTTGAAGCAGAGAAACACCAAATACCTGCAGGACACGGCACTCGAGGACTGACTTTGGACACCCCTGGGTTAGATGCACACTCCTTAATTTTATTGTAGCTCCCAAATTTCCTTCCATTTCACTGTTCTTTTTAAGTCTTTACATTCGACTTTGAACCACGAGAGGAGATGATATTCAGCATTTTACTTAAATTACAAATGGATATTTCAGTTTTGAAAATTATTAAGGGTGAGGCCTCTTACTCATTCACCAGATGCCAGTGTCAAAAAGTTAATGTGTCACATGTCTTTTCAATGCCTAAACACTTCTTAACTGTTTTTAAGCAAAAAACATTTATTGGACCCAACCTTTTTATTCCTGCGTACCTTCAGCAGATGTTGTTTGTGTGACACTATTATCTCGGAGTCCTCTAGATAAGGGAAATCTGTTCATAAGATACGTTTATTTTTGGATAAATTTTGGCAAGACCGTGATTGAAAATTGTAATGCTAATATGGCAGAATCAATGACTGTTTAGCCAGTTAACATTAGCTCCTGCTGCTAGCACTGTTGCCTTTGATATTGTTTGCTAAACACAACAGGGAGGTGGAAAAGTTCCAGTTTTCTTTCTCAGACTAAAAGCAGCACAGCAGCAGTCACTGACATTTATTAATTTTTTCCCCCTTGCTATTTTGAGCTGGTTGACAAATGAAGCTTATGAAGAAGAACCATAAACTTAAATTCATTATATGGCTACTTGGGGCTGGTGCCAATAGCAAAAAACCAAAAAAAAACATAGATCCATCATTTTTATATTACCGCTGCCTTTGTCCAATCCAGGGTCAGGAAAGGCTGGAGCCTATCCCAGCAATTAACAGGTAAGATGCAGGGTACACCCTGGACAAGTCGCCAGTCCATTGCAGGGCCAACAAAGAGAGACAAACAACCAGTCACACTCAGTCCTAGAGAAAATTTAGTGACCAATTGACCTAACATGGAACATGTATAGAGGGTGAAATTGAATTACTGGTGTGTAAGTGTAGGACTGTTTTAATTTACAAGTGACTTAAAGCCCCAGTGTGTAAGAATGACCCCCATCTAGTGGTGCGCTAACTTTAACCACACGGTACAGAACAAATATTTGTTCACTTATGCTGAAATGTTTTGCTTGGTGGAGAAGGACATGTACCGATTGCCCATATACAAAAAGAAGAAGAAATAAAAAGGAATCTTAAATTTCATAACAACCTAACAACACACACAAAATAACAAGGACAAATGTCTTGGCTACCTATAAATTGAGAAGGCCAAGTGATGATTCAGTCTTGTTAACAGTAGATATAAAAAGTCTACAAACCCCTATTAAAATGCTAGGTGTCAGGGAAATACTACTAATTGGGAATACTGGGATTTTTTTCCCAGTATTTTTTCCCCTGTCTATTTATTGGTCTGACTGGTCCATAAAACTCAACAGATCAGCAGCCCAACTAACAATGGGCTGGCAATCACCCCCTGCATTTGTGGTCCTCGTGCCTGAGTAATGCATTCTTCCAAATAGTCAGCACATGGCCACCGGCTTATGAAACATATTGATCTGTGGTTCATGATAAAAACATTTTTTTTAAAAAGATGTTGCCAAATGCCCCAAATTGATAAACATGTTCACCACAACAGGTCCTTCATCAGCTGCTGTGGATGATGATGATGATGTCAATGAGAGTTTTATTCTCACATTAATTTGTATATGAAATTAAAATTGGTTTATGAAATTAGTTAATGATATTAGTGTTTCCACCAGGACAACAGCTGATCACCTGGTTGAGTTCGCTGAATGCAAATTTTTTTTACGTAACCAAAACCTGGTATTTTTAAAGGGACATTGTGTAACATTTTCTGTTGTTTACTGGCCAAAATCAATGTCTGCATCTATAAATGTGTTATCA
>JAPMNP010634230.1:6650-19687 GCA_029874935.1 Atherina boyeri
GAGAGGGAGTACAGACTGAAGGTACTGGTAATAAGATGGTGGCTTTGTGGTGGGGGCAGGTGCTTCCAAAAGCTGCCCCCCATCAAGTCTTTGTTACTCACCTGAGAGGTGAAGAGCTGGACAAGATCTTATTAATGACCAAGTGTTCTGAAAGAGGCTCGGCAAACTGTGGCAAAATACCTCCTTCCATCACAAATTTAAAGCAGAAAAGAGTGAAAGACTAAGCAAAGGGGTAGAGAAAAAGAGATTTTTCTGCTCTTTTCCTCCTGTCTTCTTTTTGTTCTTTTTTCAGGTCTTTAATTTCTTGTGTTGCCCCCTTGAGCAACCCTCCATGGCTTAGTGCTCAACCAGAGCAAAGCCTGGGAATCTTGGAGCTCCCGCTGTGTTCCTGCTCTTGATTGACATACCTTTTCAATTATTTCACAGTTTGCTTGCTTTTTAAACGAAGAGGGCCCTGTTGTTTTTTTCCTTCTGCCCTCCTTTTCAAAACACAAGCTTTTCATGTCGGGTTTGGGCTGCCAGGCCTAATGGCTGTGACCAGCACCTTTGATCTGCCATGACCCCCTCGAAGGGTCTGGTACTGGGCAAAAGAGCCGCCTGTGTATCGGCACAGACAAAAGCTGCATCACTCACTATTACTTTAAACACCTTGAGAGATTACCATGAGAAACCACACTCAGTGGAGACCTTCAAGGTGTTGTGATATGGACACTTGCATGTTAAACCTTTAACGTACAGTAATGAAATTAGATTTGTGGATACATTTTGTCTATTTGTAGAACTAAATATAGATAACCTGCAAACAAGTCATATCCAAATTGCTAACCTTTTAACCCACTTTCAGTTGTGGAGATGTAACTGCCACTAATGTACAAAAGACTATGAACTCCTCATAGACAAATAAAATCAATTAAGTATCACTGATCTACACGAAAGGAAAAACAGCTTCTAATTCATTGAACAAATCAAAGAGTCTCTTTCAGGGCTTAACTTCTGTGACAAAGATAGACCTTTTCACTCCAGCAAGGCTTTGTGCTAGTTCCCCAACCTAATTTTCAACCGGCTGGCATGTTAAGATAAAATAAAGTTGGTTTGGAACCTCAAATGTCGGTTCTCAACTGTAACCAAAAACAGTGGTTCTTCTTCACGAACAGTGACGTCATCATGGCTGGGTTCACCCAAACGCCAGACCAAATAGTATGTACACCAAAGAAAGTGAAGAAGGAATACCATGATAGTAAAAGATTTGGGCAAAAGTGGAGCTGGACATGATGTTACATGTCCATTTTTAAGCTGCATGATGATGGACCATTAGACAAGGTAACAGGGGTGCAGAATGTTGCCAAGGCACTTAGTATCACCTCCCATCCCTGGATCTTCCACAGATGAAGACAACAGGTTGAGTACATACATAGGTTGAACGTTTGCAGATAATCAACACAATCTATCATTTTTCCTCTGAATTTACCTCTGTGGAGTAAAGTCTCCCCACTTTGGTGGGGGACTTTACTCCTTGGTTCTCTCTGGTGCAGGCCACTTCAACAGAAAGAACCAAGGTTCTGAACTCCAGAACAAAGCTAGTGCCAGAGTTAGAGTCAGAACCAAAACCAGATTTAGAACCATGAAAGCATGAACAATAGGCAGGATCTGAATTCCTTACTTTAGCCTCCCTCGTTTATGCGTCACGTTCATTTCCATCCATCAACTGTCTTGCTGCTTTTCCAGGGTCGGGTTGTGTGAGCAGCTGCCTAAGCAGTGAAGCCCAGACTTCCCCCTCCCCTGCCACATTTGCCAACTCATCCAGCTGGGATCCCCTCACCAGGGAGGCGTAAAAGAGGCATCCTAACAAGATGCCCGAGCCACCTCATCTGGCTCATCTTGATGCGAAGGAGCAGCAACTCTAATCTGACTCTACTTTCTATTCTGAATGAACGAGCTTCTCACACTATCTCTAAGGGAAAGCCCGGTCACCCTGTGGAGAAAACTTGTTTCAGCGGCCCGTATCCATATCTTGTTTTTCGGTCACTACCCATAGCTCGTGACAATAGCTGAGGGTAGAAACCCTTTCAGTAACCTTCTTAATAGCATTTGAACAACTGAGTAATTAACTATTAATACCATCGATGAAGGACATTTCAACACAAAAACTGTTTTATTTCATAAATTTTGGACACAGCTTCTATTTTTCACAAACATGTTAAACTCCTGCAACTGATGCTACTCAGAAGAGGTGTAAATAATACACAATCATAGCAGGTGTATTAAATGAGCTTGTATTTTGACCACATGTAAAAGCGGCCACAACTCTCGGTAGCCTACCTACTTTTGTACCTTTGTCTGAATGTCCTAACATTTAAAACAGATCCCAAAGAGTTAAAATGCTCTCAGAAGTTGTTTTTTTTCTCAATTGCAGAAAGACAAGAAAGCATTATGAGGAAACAGATTTGTTTTACATACTGTATGAGGTGAAAATAAACCTGCTTTGTGAATTATCTTCAGTCTGAGAGGAAATAAAAAATTATTAGCTCCTATCTGTTTATTAAGTTGGTTGTAAAACATGACCAGACTTTCATTTAGGGCAGAGGCCAGTGTTTATGCTTTGACAACAAAACTATGATTATGGTTGTCAGATCAAGTCAAGGAGTGAGTCACCAGTGCTACCTTCACTGAGCGGCTCCAAGGACACACAGGAAGCATGAGATGATCAAAGCGAGAGGCACACAATGTTTTTTTTTTTTATTGCTCCATATATCCAAGAAGTTTGTATTTATGGGCGGTTGACAGATTAAGAAAAGCCATGAACCCTGGCATGGCTCATGTTATGGGAGCCAGATATGACCACTGTCTTATAAATGAGAGAGTAAGTGAGAATCTTACAGTATTGAGTGACTGTCTATTGGGAATTGGTGTATTTACACTTATTTGCAAATTGCATTTTAAGCCATTTAAATGTGCTTTTAATAACATTTAAGGAAGATGAACTGAGTAGTTTTCTATAAGTTTCTGTTATTCAGCTACATTATGCCATATTCAGCTAACTTCGGCCTTTCTATACACTTAGGTAGCTCTCTGTGTTTGCAAAGGTTCAGAAAATCAGGAAATAAAACATAAATAATAACTTTGCATATCTGCATGCCTGTGAATAACCAAATGTCACACCTTCACTTTTCTTTGTCAGCATACTTTGCAACGTTTACAATCCTACTGACTGTAATATGCAATAATAAAGTCCAATAAATGTGAATACAAATATGTACCCCAAGCAGATCTATATCCACTGGAGAATAACTGGTGTCATTACTTACGAAGGCAAAAATGCAAACAATTCTATGATTATAAGTGTTAAACAGTAAAATATTGAACTTTTTGGTTTACTTCTCTGGTGTTTTACTAGAGCAAATGACAAATGCAAACAGGGAGGTAAAGGCTTGCTCACAAAAACACACTCAAATCAAGTCAACACAGCAAAAGTAAACATAAATCGCCAGGGTTGACTCAAAATCTCCTCGGGTGCAGTGTACCTTTTCCAGCAAAACGTTTAAACAAATCTGCCAAGTAGACTTCAATCCAATGAAAATCACAAACATGCACACTATTACATGCTCACCCTTGTACTTACAGGTACCGGTTTCTTTCTGGGTTTCACTCTTATGAAAGTTTGACTTAATAAAGGCTTTCCAGGATTCCCTTTTCATGAATGCAAAAACACCCCAGTTGAGTTAATGTCCAAAAGGTTTCATTCACAGGCTGATGAAATGATGACATTTATTTTTGTCTGAATTTGTGCAATGAGGTCTAAAGTATAAATGATGCAATGCCCTGGACGAAGCAGTTCTGGACAGCTATATAAAATTTACAGCCTCTTTAACAAGGACTTTGAGTGCCTTTCTGACTGCACGCCTGTTCGTGCATTGATGTATGCACCATATGTGTGTGCGTTTGTGCGAATGGTTTTCTGTTTTTGAGCAAAGCAGCTGCTGATCTACAGCATCGCTCTCCTTTTCCACAAGCTGTACCTGTCTTTCTCTCCTTCGCCTTGTCTCCATCTGCCAGCTTGCTTTCCACCGTCTGTCTGTCTCCTACATGTTTGGTCTCTTTGGCTCAGTCTGGCTATCTCCCAGGCTGGGATACCTCTCCCTCCTCCCCCCCTTGGACTGTCAGTAGGTCTCCGGACATGCATCATACCTATTAACTCTCACAGGAATGGGATGATTTATTCATCCCATACCAGCAGCTATGAGGTATTTCTGCTATGAGTAAAGCAGAAACCGTTTTCACAAAAGTATTTTCATTTCTTCATTAATTTTATACAGGAAAAAAAAAAAAACAGGAGAGGGAAGGAAAGTAGAATTATCGCCATCAGTACATGAAGTGACAAAACCTCCAGGATGATCATCCAACACTGAGGCAACACATCCAGACCAGCATGCTGGATATTTTGGTCCTGTATTCTGATTCTGTTCCTCAGATGAGCTCAGACTGTCTGGAAGTCTGAATAGTGTTTCACTTCCCTAATTTAGTCCTGAATACCAGGACAGTATGGAATATTTCAGCTCAAGTTTTGTTAGCTTTGATCAAAGACAATTTAATCAAATAAAAACAAGGGAAATAAGAAACAGGATGACGTTTGCACCCCTTTTAACCTGGTCCCTTATTTTCTCATATTTGATTTTTCACAGACCTAAACATCTGTCACTTTCGTAATCATTCTGCACAGACTTGTCTATGGATGCTGTCATTTGTCACTAAACAATGGCTGCTCTAAATGGTGGAAGTAGGACACAGGAAGAGCGGTTTGCATGTGTGCGTTGTGTCTGACTGCATTCCCTTGCATGTGGCCCACCCTGTTAAAAAAATAAGGGAGGTGGATAGAAAGAACAGGAAGACAGGAGAGAAAAGACTGGAAGAGGGCTGATCCTCCCTGCCCAAGTATCGCTTGCTGTTCCCACATTCCTTTGAAATCTCTGGGGAATGACAGCGAAGATGAGACTGATAAGATTTCTTTTCCCCTGTCTTTTTAATCTCATCTTTAGTTCATATTCAGTGACCAGGGCCCTTTGTACAACATCATAATATTGATTAGTAATAATAATAATTATCATTATTGTTATTATTATTATTCTTATGGACTGAGGTAAGTAATATCTTGCCGAAACCTTAGTTTTCTCACTACTGATTATCCTCCAGTACTGGGTATTTCTATGATTTGTATTGATGGATGAGCCAATGTCACCCATGACAAAGTGTTTCAACACAAATGACAGAATAAGGAAACAATTTCAAATGTGCTCTGTTAAGTGTTTCAATGATATTCTCCTCTGCCTGCCAGAATGAGCAACTGAGAGAGGTGTAAAGCAGAGACGAGCTACTTCTGAGCAAGTCGGGGCTCATTTTGTTTGAGCCTGTGAACAAGCCACATGGTGGTGATCTGCTGAAAGCCGACTCCTGCGCTCCAGTGCCCTGGCCCCGGCCGCAAGGGGTGACATTCTCTCACGCACAATCCAGAGGCTGGTCCTCTTTCAGGACTCACACTCGGCCCAGTTACCCCCACCTTTTCATACGGTGCTGCTGGGAGAAGTACCCCAGGGATTAGCCCAACCAGGTCTTTCAAAGGCCATTAGAGCAAATTACAGGTATCCTGTTACTAGTGTGCTGGGACAGGCCAGGTGAGGGGCGCAGAGGCCAGGCAGGAGAGCAGGGGTCAGCTTGGGACAAAAAGACAAGGCCAGCCTGGGCCCCACTCTATCGGAGTGTCTACCTGGCTCCACAAACTGGTAGACCTGCATCTATGAATGGCTCACTTGATGGGACCTCAGAGACATTGTCTCACGACCGTAACTTTAGCCTTTTTTTTTCTTAGTGCCCTCCCACCCCCACACCTCACTCTCCCAATGCTGATTTTCTTGTCTTTCATTTGGTGTGGGCATGAATTTACCCAGATAAATGATCACACAGGATGACCAAGAAAATAATGGCAAAATTCAATCAGACAAGCAACTTCGGTTCAATCCATCAGATACCAGTCTGAACTGTCATTGTATTGATGGGACAAATAATTCCCCAAAACATTGTGTCAGTGTGTGATGCACAAAGAAGCTCTGCCACAGGTTGAAATAGATTTGAATTAGATTAATTATTCCCAGTTGAAGCCTAAATTTAAATTGTAATGGCAGCCACACAACCATTAATGTGTGGTCTGTCAATGTATCACTATGCTGCAGGCATCATGAGACTGATGCTGCTGATAAAGTTGCATGGATGGCCATAGGGAGTTCCGCATCCTGCCATTTTCTCGAAACTACTAAAACACACACACACACATGCTTCTTGGCCACTTGTGCTGGCCACTCTCTTGCAAACACACACTCATGTCTCACCCTATCCCAACCGGTGGATGACAATCTAGTGGAGGGTGCTGCGGAAGTGTTTCATTAGCCAATTACCGCTGGTAGATAAAACCCGCGTTCCCACAGTCCTCAAGGCCAGGGGGGTCAAATGTGACCAATTATACCCCATCCCCTCACAGGACAGATTAGTCTGTCTGATTTATCCCCAGACAGGCTGACCCAGTACTCCAGAATCACTCTCCACATCTGGATACATCTGTGCATGTGTGGGGGGCAGTTCTGTGTGAGAACAATTTCACTGTTCTTTCACAGTGCTTACACATACAGGGTCTACATTTAAAGTTTATTCATCCAAAAATTCAGTGTGAAACTTAAAAGTTTCAGCAACACTTCACGTCACCCCACAAACAGACTCTTGTGTCTTAAGGTTTCTGCATTTCTATCTGCATGCGCTCTGCAGTCGATGTTCCACCGAACACGAGTCTCCTCGGCTGCGCTGAGCTGTGATTGTATGTATGGGAACATCAATCAGCTCATTAAGGACCTCCAGGATGTTAAATCAGACCCTCTGCTCATCAAACCCTAAATTTACAAGCCCAGTGGGGGCAAGCCAGCCAGAAAATGTAACACTAGAGGACAACCTGAGGAAATGGGTGAGTGGTGGGGTGGATGGCTGATGTTGCAGGACTGGGGAATAGCAAAGGTGAAAAAGGTTAACGAAGCCATCGGCATGCACCCTGCCAGCTCGTCTGTGCCTGTGTGGTATTGAGGGGCCGCAATCTTACCGACCAAGAGACTTTCTCTTTAATCAAGGAGGGAGAACAAGGAGGGCAAACTGCCTCCAAATCATGCATCACATCCATAACAAGCAGACGACAAGCTATCAAAGGTTTCACAGATAGTTAAGAGAAGATCTGCCCGCCGAGAGCTTTGTGACTCACAGTCTCTGCATTTTGCATCAGGGAGGAGCAGTAAGGATGGTGGGATCCACATCAAACTGAGGTCATCCCCTGTGCCACTAAATCACAGTAAGCAGGCTTGGTTGGTTGTCCAGACCGGATTCAGTCCCACAGAGTGGAAACATAATCAGGAGAAAGCAAAGGCATTGGTTATTGTTTCCTACTTCATCCTTACAGGACAAAACTTCACATGGATCCCAACCACACCTGAGGTTATGTTGGCATAAACCACAACCTGTTTTTGAGTCTTTTTCAAAAACCAGAGTTATATATATGGAAGCTCTTATTTGATATCCCTCTTTAATGATAAAAAATAAGCTTTCTGAAACCTGATAGGTCACCTGCATGTAAATTTGAGTGTGCTCAAATAATTAATTCATATATGATGTGCATTTAGCTTTGATGGTGAATTATCAGTTATAAAATAAAAAAACTGTATCCTATATTCCTCAACAATGTGATATTAGAGTCGGTGCTTCACAGGTCTCCATCCCTTAGACAGTAATCAGTTTAAAATTCAAATTACAAATTTGTTACAAATTTAGTTAACACTTTAAACTAAAAGTTTTAGATAACAGTGCTACACAGCTTGAAAAACATATTCTCTATGGATCAAGCTTTTCAATTATTTTTGTTTTTCTTGTGTTTTTTAGCTGTGGTGACAGTGTATGATGGACATAAATAATCCTTTGGTTTAAATTGTATTCTTATTCATATTTTTATTGATGAGATTTTCTAGAACAGAATCCAGTTTTTAGTCATTTCTAGAGCTTTCGATAATTTCACGTGCAATGGAACATAAATATAAGTCTATAGAAGAAGGAAATATTAAAAAAGTTTTAGAAATTTTCATTAAATTATTGCGTATCACATTGAACAGGTAGTAAATTCTGCATTCAAATGTTGGAAGGGAATGATGATGGCACTTCATGGCTATCAAATATATGACATTCATGGTGGTTTGTTTTTAATACTAATATTTTTAGATTGATTTAATTCTTAATTGAATTTACATTAAATTAAATTGGTTTGTTTATGTTTCTTGGCTATCTAACCATTTGCCATTCTAAGGCTGGAAATGTAGAGTGATTGTTGAAACCTGATTGACGAAAAATATGTAAAAATTATCTCTGCGGTCTAAGATCAGTAGTGTTGAATCAAGCTCATTCTGACATGAGGAAAAATTATATTGACTTTTGTACTTTATTCTTTTCTACTCGGATTCTATTTTTGGAGCCAGTGCCTTGTATTTAAGTATGCAAGTGTGGCTCAGGTGTGCAGAGAGTTTCCAGTGACTGAGCACCAGGACACAGAATATTCTCTGTGGCCTGACCTTGCCCCATATTTACATTATTAAAATGAGATAGGCATACAGGAGGTGACAGAAGGCACAAGAGTAAAATCAGGGTCCTGTCAAAGCTGTCATTTGCTCCACTGGCCAAAGGGCCCTGACCCCAATCCTATCCACTACAGGGGAGGAGAGGGGGGAAATGGAGACAGCGGTAGACAGAATGCTGTTCAAGTGTGGATGAGTGCAGCGGACTAACTCCTGCTCTGACAACCACAACCTCCTCTTCACAACTCATGCAAAAATAGGTGCAAAGTAAAAAATAAACAAGAATAAATTTGGTGAAACTGTTAGAACAAAGATCTCAGAGGTCTAAGTTTTTAGTGTGGACTATACTATCTCAGATATGTCACTGCTTTGTGCCACCCTCTGAGCTGTAATAAGGAGCATGGCCTCCCAGATGAGAAAAACACCCATGTGTGCACATGCTTGCACATGTCAGCGTGTGTGAAAACACACACAAACATGTATGTGCCTGAACTGTGTGCATGGTAAGGTCTGGTTCATATTAGCCATTAGGGAACGGAAACGCACATCTTTTTCAGTTTAAGGGCTACTTCATGCTCCCACAATGGCACAAGTATAAACACAGACTAAATGCACATACACATCCACAGAGTTCTGACATGATACTCACATCCTGCTCATGTTCATATCGTGAAATGGCCTCAGTAAATATAAAGCAGGTACAATTAGATTTGTGAAATGCAGTTCAGAGGACCGTTGACGTTCACTGACCTGTACATGGGACTGTTCCTTATTTTCTCTCTTCCATATGTTACAATGTCAGATGTCCATATTACAAATATGTCAAGGTTTCAGTTTGTGAGGTAGACATATGTAAAGAATAATCTTTGTGGGCCTAAAAGCACATGTTTCAGACATCTCTAAGCACCGAGCTTCCAACATTTTTTCTCTACTGAACTGATCTTCTGATTGAGACTTAAGCAAATGATCCGTGTGTGAGATTGTTTGTGACACTGAACAATCGATGAAAATGTGATATGATTTTTGTCACAATTATAAACCGTACTCAGAAGATGGACTACTGTGGTCACTTTGATGTTGATTGCCTGTCATTTTGAAGCATCCATTTTAACTTTTTCATGTTGCTGTCTTTGTTTTCTGAGCCAGATGTGATATGCATAGGATGGAATTGACCCCAGGGTGCTGCTGCATGACCTTTGGGTAAACTGTTCTCCATCTAAGCATCACCACTTCTATCGATGCATAATTCATTCATTCATTCATTCATTCATTCATTCATTTTCCATACCACATGATCCTATTCAGAGCTGTTAGGGGTGGTGGCAACTTGCCCAAGTTATATCCTGGATATGTTGGCAGCCCACTGCAGTGTCAGTACAGAAATAACAACCATACATGTTCTCATTCACCCCTATAGTCGGTTTGGAATCTAGAGAGAAACTGCTTTTTTGCTGGGAGGTGCTAACCAGCATACTATCACTCTGTCCATGCTACACAATTTACGTTTAACTCATAAGTGTGACTAAGAGGGGAAAAACATAGCAACAAATGTACTTTGAATATACATTCATGTCCTCCACCTTCAGTGCTGTGCTGGAGTTTGACTCTTTATTGAAATCAGTTGGACTATGTGATTGTCAAATTCAGCAAGTCACTGGAGATAGAAGACATGACAGAGAAGCAACAGTGGTTTCAAAGACAACGTTTAAGTACACAGCAATGCGTCTGGGCTAATCTGGGCTAAATCTAGGCAACATCTGGCACGTATTACACAAATAATCCACTGTAATAAAGCAAGTGTTAAATGGGCATGACATGGACCAAAAGCCCAAAGAAACTACAGATTTTGGCCACGTTTGGTAGATATGTGGCTGAGTCTAAACACTATAATTCAAGACTAAATGTGGGAAATAAGAAAAGTATAGATGTAGGCCATATTTGGGCTAATAATTCTATCTGGGTGTTTTCCAATATATA
Source organism: Atherina boyeri (assembly GCA_029874935.1). Taxonomy (NCBI): domain Eukaryota; kingdom Metazoa; phylum Chordata; class Actinopteri; order Atheriniformes; family Atherinidae; genus Atherina; species Atherina boyeri. The sequence continues at coordinate 17,270 of JAPMNP010634230.1, forward strand.
TGAAACATTAACTTGGCAATAATAAAATACATGAGTAACAGAAGATTTACCAAAACATTTTTACGTTCCAGTCTGTTAGTGTATTTATTTCTGCTGTAGTTTGACATTTCAACATGGTGTTATGTGGGGGCTGACTAACTTTTACATCCAACCTGGTTATATGAGGACCTGCAGGTTTCTGCACTCATGTTGACCTCATGTTTCTCCAACCAGGGCTCCCACTTGTTTACAGTGACCATTTCAGCCTTTTAGATTTGTAACTTTAAAGGCAGAATCTGTAAGATTCAAGACATTTCAAGGCGATTATTTCCAACACCAGGTGGCAGTAATGAGTTTCTGTGACTTGTAGCGTACTTTTTTTTTCCTTTTCTTTTCTTCTTCTATTTTTTTTTACCAGAAGCTGACTCTGGCGGTGATATCAGTTGCTTTTAAGCAGCTTCATCCATGCTTTATATAAAAAAATAGCAAAGGTTGATTGGTCTAAACGTCTTTGCAAGCTCGGCTCTTCCTCTTCCACATGAAGACTGGCAACGTGAGTAATTTTAAACGCTGCCCAGAGTGCAGATAAATTGGCCTATATTCACTCTAATGGTGGAAAAAAAGGTACTACAAGTTTTCCACACCACAAAAAGGGAAAAATGATCAATGACTTTGTAATTCCATGAAATATCACATATTGATTGATGACACACAACATGTTTTTCAACTCTCTAATCATGGTTTTAATTCTTGTCTACATAGATTTTTATTGAAAATCTTACAGATTCTGTCTTTAAGTCTCATAACACAATTCCTGACAATGTTTACTTGCACAAAACTGTAGGACATCCCTGCCTATGATTCCTCTGAATCTGGACGATAAAACAAGTTTCCATCTCAGGCTATTCACAAATCAGCGTGGTCACTTACTTGTACTAAACGTGAGATTCCCAGTCTATCACACATGACTATGTGTGCTATGATATCACTGTCTAACAGGAAGTCCACATTTAGCCTCATAGCTTGACAGGGTAGCTGTGGTTGCTCTGTTTATGTTTGTGAGAAAGATTAAAGTCCATCAAAAGCCCATGTGCTTTTGTGGCTTGTAGTTTAACATGGAAAAGAAGGGTGGAGAGCCTGAATGCCACCTATTAGAGACTTCTTTTACTGCCTACCATTGCTCCCTTTATGATCCAGACCAAATTCTACAAGGAGGGTCAGGTACATTACATTCCCAGTTCTAGGCTTGACATAATTTTAGCTTAGACTTGTACTCCTTTACACATTTGTAACTGTGTCAAGTCCAGTAAGAAGTAAGTGTGTTTATGGAAGCCTACTATTTCCCTCATTTTCAGCTTCTTTATTCCCAAACTGATGTTTAAACGCCCTCCAAGACATGATATCTGACTCAGTTCAAGAAGGAAGGTGAGAAGTCTTATTGGAGGGTCCAAAATAAAACCATTAATATCTTTCTAGTCTATCTAAGGCTGAGGCAAGACCTGTCTCTTCTGTCTCAATGGGATTACGTCAGTCCATATGAGTGTGTCCATGTGTACAGTTCAGAATGTGAGTGACAGCTGCTCCCTTTGGACTATTTCCTTTGGGGAATGATTTCAAACATGTGGTGCCGAATGAGTAAGACTTGCTGCTCCCAGCTGATCTAATTAATACCCATTTTACACCTTTCAGAAAAAGCACACACATTAATGACGGTAGTAATGTGCTCTCATTGAGGAAAAGGCCAAACTCTTCCACTTGAAAAACTTACTGCTTGGCTGTGACCAAGCTCAGAGTTATACTGCTCTACTGTAATTAATTGTTGCTCATTACATTGGTGTTTAAAGCTCCTAAATCATTGAGGCAGTAGCTTTTGGAGAGAGCAAAGAAATTCTGCTCGCGGGAAAAAGCTGAAAGCTACAGTAGAAGGAAGCATGCTACTTGTTTTTTCTGGCCCCATTAATATTCCCTCTAATTGCTCTCTGACATTCTCACTAAATCATTTAGACGTTATTCTCTGCTTTTTATAAACTTTCAGAACATTGCTGCAAACATCTATAATCAATAGGTTCAAGTCGCTGGTTGTTGGCACTGTGAAGTCTTTGTGCTGCCTTCACACCCACAGGATGTCCAGAGCTGTGTGATCTTATAAAGGAACTGGCTGCCAGAGCCAAAGTCAGACTCTATAAACCTGCTGATGAACCCAGTAAATCCAAGAGAGGAGCCAAAGCCAGACCGCTAAAGGTTGTTAGCTACTAATTGCTACATTTCTAGTCCATTCAAGATATCTAACCCTGGCGGCAGCGACCAGGGATGCTTGGCTAATTAGGCTGACACTGACACTCTTGTCCTGAAAAGTTCCCAGGATAGTAGGGGTGTAACGGTTCACAGGAATGTATTGAACCGTTTCGGTTCGGCCTGCTCGGTTCGGTCCACCTGCGT
>JAPMNP010634261.1:0-13662 GCA_029874935.1 Atherina boyeri
AGCTAGTTCAAACCCTAACAGGACTTTTTCCACTACATATTAGGGTAATAATGGCTCTTTCTGCATCTGTTGGACAACATTCCCCATCCTCTACTCTTTCCTTTGACTTGTCCACAAATGTTATCCTCCACGGATGCTCACTGAAAAATAAGCTGCAGTTTTAATGTTTTGATTGTTAACTGAAAGAAATGAGACACCATGAAACCTTATCGCAGTAAATATCAAATCATGAAATGTGACGGTAAACAAAAAGGTAATGGAAAATATAGGTGGAGGTTGTGTGTGTGTGTTTATTGCCCTTACTTTAGTAGTTAAATAATTGTATCAGCGCTTAACAAGAACACCATTACTCACTTATCTCTCCGATTATTGTGAGCGCACATGAACATCACATCCATCCCGTTTAGCCGAGCCGCCCCCTCAGTGCAGAGAAACTCACACCACATAACTGGACTGAAATGACGTGCATGCATTCTCTCATCTCATCTCACGTGCTATTGGGTTTCACAGTGAGAGTGTGGTTGCCATGGAGATTTGAGTAATATTCTGCTCAGAGATATATATTCATGGATAGTTATGAGCAGAATTCAAAGACACAAAGATAAGGTACAAAGAAAGAGAACGCTTTCCCCATGTGTATGGGTTTGTACCAGTATATTATGGCTAAAAACATTTCAGATACAAAATAAACAACTTGTACATTCATCTTTCTACAGCAGAAGGAGCTTTTGTTATTGCCGCTTTGTTCGATAAACTTCTGTGCATGTAAACGTTGCACATAAACCAAACTATGATATGAAAATAACTAACCCTCTCCTCTGTGACGAACACAAACCGAACTGTCTGCATACTGCCTGTGCACTAATATTAATAACTGCAGTAGTAGAAATAAGATATGAATAGATAGTTGGAAGTTCCGTCTTTGAAAAAAAAAACAAAAAAACAAAAACAAACGTATAGCATCTTACGTGCAGAAAGACTTGGATTGTGGATTGTTTAATTGAAAATAGAATTGCAAATCTTCTCTAACAACTTTAGAAAAACAGGATATGATGCAATATGTGCACCGTGCAAATGTGATCAGACTGGGACTTTAAAAAAAAACAGACTGGGACTTTTAAATGTCAATTAAATGTCACAGAGATGCGGCTCAATTTTCTCTCTCTTTTTTTTTTTAAATCCACAAACGTTATTTTTCTATTTGCTCCTGTAGCCGTTTCATCAACTTCAATTATTTATTTTCTTTATTTTATCTCAGCAGCACATACATATGTTTTGTTACTGAGTGTGTTGTGCAGACTTAATTACTGCAGTGCAAAAACACTTAAAACCTGCATTAAATTAGTTTGTGCTGTAATCTACTGAGTGAAACCTGTACGGAAAATGGCAGCTCCATTTGGAGTTAAAGCTCCTGTTACTGTCTGAAAAAGGTCCAAATGTTTTAGTATGAAATAAAAGGACTGTGCCCTAATATTTGGCTTCAGTGTTAAGAAAAAACTAAACAAATACCTACATTTAAGCCCATACAGAATTACTCTATTCACACATTACTTGAATTGCCTTGGAATATTACAATACAAATATATAGCAGGATACTGTAGACTGAGCAAAAGAAACAAATATGACATTTGATAAATCTTCTTCATTCACGTTCTCCACTCACAAAGGAGCTTGGAAACGCCCATTATATTATGATATTGTCTGTTACGCATGGCTTCATATACTTTATATTACACTGCAGTATTTACACAAACGTCCGTCTGTCGAGGGAAGCTGTTATAAGTCATCACAATGAAGGGCTTTGATTGGTTCAGGCCCTTTTTTTTTCCTTTTCTTCCTGATTTGTTTTTCCCCAAACCTTGGGATTGAAATGGCTGACACTTCCTACAAATACAGCATAGCGACACACACATAACACACACGTGTGCTCTAATTCTCAGCTGGGAGATTTAAGAGGAGTCTGGGTAATAAAAGGCAGTGAAGCGGGAGCAAACAGATGTCAGTCTGACTGAAGAATCAAAGCGTGAGTGTGCAACATCAGACATGTTTAGTCTTCTGGAAAAGGGAGGCGGAGAGGGAGAGACCTGACTGTAAGACCAGTCCTAAGACAGCTCAAGCAGGCAGACAGGTCACCTGCTTGCAAATACAAAAGCAGCTTGTACATACAGATACGATATACTTTAGTTTACATTATATTAGAAAAGAAAATGTACAAGATAATAGTAGTTAAATACAGTTAACACATCGACTGAGAAACAACGGTTTAAGTTAAATAGTTAAGGCATGAACAGGACAAAAGCAACACTGTGTATGTATGTAAGTGCCTAAATCAAAAAGCACTATGGCTTGCTTTCACTTAAGCCATTTGCAACCCTAACTCTACTTGACTCAGTACCTACTGCTGGGATGCAAAATGGCAGCCACAGAAAGGCCACTAGAGGGAGCTGTGACATCCAGCTGTTTGTGCCTCCCTCCATAAATTGTAGGCTTCAAGGTGGTTTGGTTCGTTCAGAGCCTCTTCCTCTTAAAGTAGTCAGCGTACTGCCCCCCGAGGCCCTGGGAGTGCTGCCCGATGTAGGTTCCCTCTGATGATGGCACTTCCTGGACTGCCAGCTGAGGATACTCCCTCTTGATGCCTCTTGTCTGGTTCTGTTAGGACAGATGTGATGAGAGAGGAGAGGCTGGACGTGAACACAGGTTATGTATAGCTGTTCCATTCATGTGTGAAAAAAGGCATCAGCCTCCATTTGCAAATAGAACTTGTAAAGCTACTGATGGAAAGAAAAAGTTTTCTTTCAAAACTCTTAAAAAACAAAACGAAAAATCTTTTACATTCTGCCACCACTCTTTGAAAAATTAAAAATGAAGATAATGTGCACATGGCAATATTGACGGATGTATGTAAACAATTTTTGTGCCTATTAGCATGACTAAATGTGTTTTAGACTTAGCAGGTCTTAGATTCAGAAAGAGGGGCCACAGAGGCTGTCTTCACAAACAAACGTAAATCTTTCAGGAGATGAGGCTCAGCTCAGACATCTGGATCTGCTCAGTTTACGTCATTATGCTTTTTCCCTCTGATGCCCCTCCGCCTTCTTTCCTGCATTTGTGCTCAAGATTTAAGATTCATTTATTTGTTTCAAAGTCCACATTGGTTTCTTTGTTGTTTTTTTTTTCGGTTTAGCCTGATGGCGACAGAGGGTAAAAACTCTTCATTGACTCTGTTGCCTGCAATTTTACTGTTGGTTCCTTTTGTTTTAAGTGGTAAAAATAAAAAAGAATCACCCATAGCAACAAGAAAATAGCTGACAAAAGCATACCCAAATTTTTATCTTATTGCCGATACTGTGTGGACTAGTCACAATAAGAACAGTTATGTTTGCACCTTTACATTTTAAACACAGACTCAGAGCAGTATTACATTTACATAATATGTTGCTTTTTTCAAGAGACACAAGATAAAACTGTAGCAGAAAAAGCAGAATGAAGCTAATGTTTTATCAACATGTGATGAAAGACACTCAGAAATTAAGTGTAGCTTCCAAAGAAAGGACTGGTTATTCCTGCAGGCAAACAAAGTCTTGCTACTGTTTCATGATCTGCAGTAATAACACACACTGGACAATAGCTTTTCTTGCTGCTTCACATCAACAACATTTCATCTGCAGACTATTTTCCACGTGTTTGTTTGCTTTCATTTTGAAGCAGCCGGAGTGAAAATAAAAGAAGCAATTTTTGTTTCAATCTCTGTAATTTAGTTTTAAAGCAAACAAGGATGTCCTGGCCACTGTTTAACACTCGTACAGCACAGCTATGCAAAACAAAAGTCTGTATTCAGAGGACGAGCCTGTTACACCTAAAAGTATGCAGAAGAAGTTAGTGTGAAAATTCAGCAATGACAAATAATTTCCACTCACAAATCTCTGATGTCAACAAGCAGAACTACAGGTGACACTGAAGCACTTGAGTTGTTTGATAATGGCGGGAAAAAAAGGACAAAAAGATGTTTCTCCACTTCGTGGTCCTTGAAATATTTTAATTTTTTGGAGCAACAAGGATTCTCGTTACTCACATAGTAGTAGGTGTTCCAATCTGTGGCAGCAGTGTGTGCATGTGTGACGGGGTTAGGCGTGGCTGCCGCTGGGTGTGGCGCCCCGAGGAAGCCGGGCATCAAAGGCAGAGTGCTGTAGGCTGGGAGCACGGCGGCGGCTGGTAGGACGGCCGGGGGCGGAGCTACGCCGTTACTCACTGCATGCAGAGAAACTCCCAGAGGCTTACACACATCTACCTCCTGCAAGAAATCCACAAACACAAACCATCAAAGCTCTATACCACAAAAAAAACATAATATTAAGCCCAGAAGGAAAACATCTAAAAAAAAGAAGAAGAAATCTTTAGTTTTGGTTTTATTGTTTTCAGATGGCAAATTATTGTTTCGGAGTTGGTCTAACAGTTTGCCAGTAAGAGACCATTTTTCTTTAAAATATTCATTTGTTTACCTTTCTGCTCTCGAGTGGTTGCTGTGTGAAAAAAAAATCTGCAGAGGCATAGTCATTCATCTCCTCTGATGTTGTTTTTTAACAAAATAATAAAGAAATAATAAAATCAGAAATATTGAAAAAAGAAAATTAAACAAAACAAAATAAGATACAGTCAAGCATGTAAACTAACAAACATCATTGAGCTAGCACTTCACATAAACACTCATTCTGGAGAATAACCTTCAGGATTTACATTACTTTTTGCAGAAAAATTGACACAGATGCCCATGATGTAACATCTTGAAGCCCTATCACTGAACTTTGGCAGATTTAGTCCCTTTGGTGCCCCCTAACAACAGCTTATTGAGCACCAGTCTTGCATCCTGTCTCTTCTCTGAGCTCTCTGCAGCCAGTAACAGTCAGTCTGATGTTGACTCTTGTCTTATCTCTTCCTTTGGCCCTTTTTCTTTCCTTTCCTTGCTGTATTTGATAATGTCCTCTTGTGTTTCTTTATCAAATCTGCCCTAGTGAGTGTTAAAAATGGCCAGTGTATTGCTATCCAGCTTCTGGCATGTAAAGTGGTGCCGTGAAGAGAAATCCTGCTGAGATGTCATGCTCGGGCTGGAAAAAAAGGCTGTGAAGTGCATTTTCTCAGCCTCTGGAGGGCAGGGTAATGACAGCTCCAGGAATGTACTTAATGAATGTCAGTGTATCATCAAAACAAGTCAGAGGCACAGAGTTTTTAAGTTCGGAAAGTTATGTAGTGTGACTGTAAACTGATTTATGTGTCCACAGCATTGGTGATACAAGTACACACAAACAGAGCAGATAAACATGGACCTGGCTCTGTGTGGAGATGGATGGTATCAGTTGCTGGGTGCAGAGTGATGTGTTCCCTCTAAGAGGGTATCAGTGTCTTACAGAGAGGTCATCCTCTCCAAATAAACATGCAGACAAATCCTGTGTAAATGCCGGTATGCAAATCCGAGGCATGAAGCACAGATACACAGGACGGGAAGTGTTTCGGTTTCAAGATTTCACATAAAAGCTTCACATTTTCTAATATGAAGGCCTGAAGAATTCAAATGACCGGATAGTCTATACTAGCCATCATACTGACTGCAGATGGAGTATATAGTGCCCATGCAATTTTGTAAAATCTTGAACTTCCAAATCATCACACAGTGCTTCTTTAGAGGGATTTTTTGGGTAGTTTCTTTTCAGTTAAGTGCCTTGAAATGACTTTTTCTTATGAGAAGAACCGAATTAAAGATACTGTTTAGAGAGGAAAACACTGCATTTGCTGCAAAACATAATTTTCCTCAAATCATGTGGAAAATTGATCAATGCCATATTAAGGCAATGTTGAACTTCTTCCGACATCTCAACACAAGGACAACAAACATATGGAAAAACAGAGGTGGCAGAATTAAGCTTCAAGTATCCTTCAGTGTCTCCATTCCCCTCAATATAATCATTTTATCATTAGCAGAAGGGAACAAATGACTCACTTGGGTCAAACTGGGCCATATGTATTTTTAAGAGATAAATAAGATTGTTCTTGTTATAAGATATGCAACATGCTCACTATGGCAGAACTGATTTGCAATAACTCTTTTAGTAAAAGGCAAACACCATCTCAATTTTTCAGAAGTTGTTCTGAATTTTGCATAAAATCCAACAATCTCTTAATATTGCATTTTAAAATGTGCATAAAAACACATAGAAGCTTGACTGCTGTTGAAACGTAAAGTTGAAATGCCTTCATCATACAACACACTCGACCATAGAAATTAAACATATAAGAGTGGAATAAAAGGTAAAAACTTCACTTTGACTTGGTGTGTATGACTATGTTTGCATACCTTGCTGGCATAGGCCTGGTTGGCTGTTGCAGGCTGAGCGTAGTACTGAGTAACTGCCTGCATGTAGGAACTGTAATCCCCGTAAGATGTTGTTGCAGGAGCCTGGAAAAGCAAAAAGGCTACAGGGTCAGGATTCTTCATGAAAACCACCAAGAAACTGTCCTGATTTATCGTAACCAAAGTATTGTGAGAATCCTTTAATACTAGTAAATAAAGAACATACCGGCTTTCACAAAAACAGTTAATTGATAGTTTAATTGATGTCTTGGTAGCGTTTTAATGTCTTTTTAAGTTTCCTTGAAAAAAAGGTAAATACTGTATGTAAATGTTTTAGTAATAGGAAAATGCCAGCATAGTTACTGTGTGTGTTACCTGTGCGTGCTCCTTGCTGTAGTCTGCAGATGTGCTGTCCTGTGGAGCAGCAGTATTGTAGGCGTGTGTTTGTGCTGCTTGGTACTGCTGGTACCACTGCTGCATGGCCTCCTATGACACAGACATCCACAAGCAAACATCAGGTGAAGACTGAACAGAGCACACAGACAACATTTGCTCAGACATTTTCTTGTCTTTGAGGATCTTATGCTTCCTTCTTCTTCTTGTTCTCATCCTCCTTCGTTCACCGTTGTTCTTGCTGACAGCTCTCCCTTGTTTTCTTCCTTTGTCTCGTCTTTCCAGACAAATTTAACCGACCGTTTTATTGCCTATCTAATCATGACTCATTTGTTTGGAAGAGTAGATTGTAATTAACATTTAGAATTGGGTTTGTTCTTGCAGCAAAATATCAGATATGTCACTTGCTGCTGGAGGAGGCAGAAAGACAAGAGGAGAGACGAAACAGAGTGATGGGAGAGAAAGAAATGAAGGATGAGAGAAGCAGACAAACAGCCAGTAGGAGGGCTTCATGACTTGTGTTGAGTGGAGGGTTGAGAAAGGAGGGGAGCAAGGACAGATGGAGACACACAGTGCTCACTGCCAAATCTAAATATCCAAACCTGATCCAAACCCAGTCTCATCCCCTCCACTCCCCTGCCTAGTTACAGCTCACCGAAATCTATTCACTGATTTTCTATCATTTAATCACTTCATGCCTCGCTTAGACAATTTCCAACACGAGCCATCTATCAGCACATTTCTATAAGTGTAGTGAGTCTGCATGTGTGGTAGCATACCTGTGTGTAGGCTTGGTTGTATTGACTGTAGTCAGTGGAGGGATCAGAGGTGTACGGAGCAGGAGTTGTAGCTGTTGCATTGTGGGAGAAGGAGCTGGATGGCTGGGACACAACAGGTGCGACCGGGTTGCCGAACGGCCCAGGGCCAGGCTGTCCTGCCTGGGCTTTGCTCCCCACTGACCCTGAACAAACGGCACAGTGTGTGGGTTCAGATGTAAAAACTTGGAGGATAAACTGAATATTCTCCACTGAGCATGCTTTCTTCTCTCTTTTTTATTTTTTTGAGAATCAAATGTTCATTTCTGTTGGTTAGAAAAGGTGTCTGTGAAAAGTTGAAATGAAACTACTTGGAACAGCTGATATATGTCCATCCATGAACCACTACGTTAACACCTCCTGTCTTATATCGTTTAGGTCCACCTCATGATGCAGAAACACTGCTGACCGTTGGGTGCGTTAACACAGGACTGCTGGGGATATCCTCGGAGGTCTTGTACCAGTGGACACTGTGTTGTCAGTGAATCTGACTTTAAACTCCAATGAAACAGGATCTAGAACATTTCGGCTCTGTTCAGCGTCTTGAGCTTTTGGTCACATTACTTGAGCTGTTTATAAAGTTTCTGCATTGCCAGCTATTCTCAAGCAGATTGATTGGAGTATATATCCAGAATGTAAGCAAACATTTATTGTTACTTGCATCTTACTTGCAGAGCTTCACAATTGTTATGAGGCTACATGGAAAAGTCGGGTTTAGGTCAGGCAGGGCATGTGCATCAACAGCTCTACAATGGCTAACACTGCAAGACCATCTCGAGTTTCTCACTCTAAGCCACCACTGGCATTAAGAATAACTGCTGTGAATCCACACTAATAATGTCTGCCTTCCATAGATGAAGGAGCTAGCTAGGAGCTTTACAACCCATGTCTTCAACATGCAGACACTTCAATCATATATAGAAGACGCACTTCTAGAATAGTAAAGTGGTACCAGGAAGAGAGGAAGTAGAGTCGATCCTCTCTTTACAAACACAATGCATGTAATTGATTTGATTTATCAACAGACAGGAAGACCAGAGAGGCTGAACAGAGGTTTGTCTAAATAACCACCTGATAAAGATAGCTGTATTTGTCGTGTTTGTGTACTCACCTTGCAGAACAACTCCTGGCATTACACTGGCCAGGTTTAGGTAAGGATTAGAGGGCAGTCTCACTTCCTTAGGAGGATCTCCCAGCAAAGAACTCTGACCACTGTTTGTCTGAAAAGAGAAATAAGGATTTCAATTGTATTATTTACAAGTAGGCTGACCTGCTGCATGTTAACAAAAATAAAAAACCTCCAGTGTTTCTGTTCAGGAGTTGTTCAAAGTAATTAACATTAGGCTTTAAATTTGAATGTTACAAGGTGTTGAAGAGCTGAAGAGGCAGCAAGAACCTGTGAGGATTGTTCCCTGTTAATTACACTTTCTATCCATTAAAATACTTTACAGAAGACAGCAGTGGGACGGGAATCAGTTCCCTGAAGAACCTCAGCGCTGTGATTATCTCTGCACATGGACGTACAACGAATGAACAGGTTAAATTAGCATAGCAGTGAAGGAGAAAGCAAATGCAGGTGCAGAGACAGGTTGGCACGAGCTGTCAGAGCCGGAGAGACAACTGGGGAGGCAGAGGGGCTGACAGAGGTTTTCATACTGAATCAGAAAATACGGGCGAGAGGGAGAGAGAGATGCATTGTGGGAATCTCTCAAAAGAAGAATCCTTCTGGGATTTAGAGTGTTTGCTTACATGTTCCCTCTGTCTGGGTGTTTTCAGTGAGGTTGAGGAGATGAGGAATAAAATATGGATAGAATAGGAAAAGAGTGAAAGAAAGTGTAGCTCAGGATCATAAACAGCATTTACAGTGATTATTAGCGCATCCATTTCTTTAAATATAGGTAATTGTGGACAGAAGAAAAAGAACAATGCAGATTGTAACTACACATTAAAGTGAAAGTAAATCAAATTCAGATGTTTGCAAGGAAACTAATCATATGTGTTATGAGGTGAGAGCTTTGCTCCACAGGCTACAATTTGCATGTGTGCAAAATCCTCCGAGATATATTGTTTGTGTTTCAGGAAAATGCAGGAATCAAAATAGATCTTGGATCAATGCATCTACAACTCCGTATTAAACAACCAACAGATGCTTTTTCTATTAAAACAACATACCTTGCAGACATATTCATGAAACAATGAGACCAAAAAGTTGTACCTGCTGCCTGTCTGTGGACTTCTTCTACTCTGAAACTTAAAACATGCAGGCTCAACACTTTTCTGCTGCATGGTACTACCTGCTAACTTTATTTTCGAGTTGATGCAGTGAATCAAGTAATTAACAAATTAATAATCTCAAGCCATTTTTACAGATATAGTACTATTCAATATACACTGCCTGGCTAAAAAAAAAAAGGCACACTAATATTTTGTTGGACCACCCTTAGCTTTGATTACAGCAACATTCATTGTGGCATTGTTTTGATAAGCTTCTGCAATGTCACAAGATTTATTTCCATCCAGTGTTGCATTAATTCTTCACCAAGATTTTGTGGTGATGGGAGAGTCCGACCACTGTACGGATTCTTCTCCAGCATATCCTAAAGATCCTCTGTGGGGTTAAAGGTCTTGACTCCGTGGTGGCCAATCCATGTGTGAAAGTGATGTTTCATGCTCCTTGAACCACTCTTTCACAATCTGAGCCTGAGGAATCCTGGCATTGTCATCCTGATGGAAGGAGATCCCTCAGGAGAATGTCCATCATCTCATCAGGAACATGCCCAGATGTTGTAGGGAGGGCATACACTGTAGGCACGTGAAAGCCACACACACTGCTGAACCTAATTTTGAATTGTCATCAGGAATTTCAAAAAGGAGTTTGGTCAAACTGTTGTATGATCTTTCCACTTTTATTTTTTGTATGATTCTGAATCCAGACACTTATGGGATGATGATTTTGATTTCCATTGATCATTATGTTATTCATGATCTTATGCAATTTCGTTCTCGACCATTCCAACATAAAAATTCTGCCTTCAACATGTAAGGCAAGACAAGGCAAGTTTATTTGTATAGCACATTTCATGTACAAGAATTCAAATTGCTTTACTTGAAACAACTTCAGCGCCATCCAGCTTAAAAATGACTTTACACATGACACTGTGTTTCCTCTGGTTCTCAAGAGAAGGGAACACCACAAATATTCCTGGATTTGTAGAGATCATATATTTATACTGATTTTGATTTTATTCTAAAGCAAGGGGATGACTTTTCTAAAAGCAAATCCTGTTTTTTCCTTAAAAAGACAGAATTTGATGTATTTATGTTTGAATGATGATGGAGCAAAGAAACAGGGCTGCATGATATTAGGAATACATGTGGTATGCAATATCGCTGTTGAATATTAGAGTAACAATATGTCATGTGATATATAAACAAATACTTCAATATATGGTGAAAATTTCTGGTGTATTAATGAGAGCTGCATTATACCGGAGCATGGTAGTTAGCTGAGTGTCCTCTAATTGGAATGCAGCCCTAATTAACATGCCTGTCTCTGTCCTCTTTAAAGTAAAATGCCTTTGCTACAGTATGTTGCATTTGTCTTTGTGAAACTGATGTTGTGAATGCAGTAAAAATATATTTTTCTATGTATAGTAAGCAGTCCTACATAGAATAGATTAACAACAAATATGTTTTAGAATCTAATAAACAGAATATTTTATGCATTATTTGCAAATAACTCAATACCACAGCTTCAAGTTTGAAATGAGTAACTGGAGCCAGAAGAGTGGGGGTTATAGGACCTTGTGATTTATACAGGTGGGTTTTCGACTGTGCTCACCATGTTAGTCAGGCTGCTGCCATCTGAGCTGTTGTGCTGGCCTGTTGATGTATACACTCCTCCAGGGGGTTTAGTTGGAGGCAGGCCAATGCCGGAGTTATTCATACCCAAGGAATAGCTCTGTCCGTGCATCTGGGAGCTCACCATCGTCCCTGGGGGGGCCGGCTGCCTGTCGCAGGCGTTGGAGGAAGAAGAGGAAGCTGCAGGGGTTGTGATGTTTTGGTCTCCTATTCCTCCAGTTCGACCCTGGAGGTACGGCATCACACCTGCTGCAGATACCACTACTGTGGCACTGTGGGAAGAAGCTGGCACTGTCTCCTGGCCCAACTCTGGGAGAGAACAGAAAAAACAAATGAGAAATAAAAAAGAAAAATACATGCTGATGTATTCATGAATCATTGTAGAATGCTTAAAGGTAAGCATTAGCACTAAAGCAAGCACAAAATGCCATAATCGGGGTCCCCACTCTTTTCTTAAAATTATTTTCCAGGACTTTTCCAGGACATTTTCAAGACTTTCTCAGCTGCTACAGTACGAGTCAAGTTTTCACAACTAGGACTGGCCGATATACCATTATTATTATCATATCGAGTTATTTTTTTAAACAAATGTGATATTGTTCCTATACCATATCGGTATTATAGTTGTGCAAAGATTGTTGTCTTTCACAATGCAACGTGCTTTCCTCTACATGCAATGCAACACAACTAAAACAGAAGTTATTCTCTACTTTAGCTCATACACTGCTATTTTATGTGCTGATATCAGTTTAAAAGTCCAAACTCTCAGAGTCAAGCTGTATTCGCAATCAGTCACTAGCGTTAGAAAATATGAACCATTATCAGACTTTTAAATTACTTGCATCTGCTCACACCAACGTATATTATGCATCTGGTATACATAATAGCGTAAATTGATAAGTTATGTGTTGGGGAAGCAGTGAAAAACTATTTTCCAGGACAATTCAAACGTTTCCAGGACATTTGACTTTTTTCCCCATTTTCCATGTGTTTTCCATGACTGGAAATTGGTCTATCATTTTCCAGGTTTTCCAGGACGCGTGGGAACCCTGATAATGTAATAAGGTTATAAGTTTGTTAGAACTTGGGTTATTGCTATGTTACAACAGCTGCATTTAGCTCCTCAAAACTGATGTATTGGTAGGAAATTCCAGAAACGGAAAGAACATTTATATCTATAACCTTCTCTCACTGTTTTATACCCACTGTTTTCTGTTGCTTAGATACCATAGATGCAAAATAAGTAATTTTAAATGGATCGTTTCAAAGCTCAGGTTGAAGAATTTGCTTTGGTGAAAGTCTATAATCATGCATGATGGAGAAACTTGGGCTGTTGGCTGCTCCATCCACAAACCAAGGATTGTCCAATCATTTCCAATGTCCTTAACATTTTTATTAAATGATTTATATCTGAAGAACAATTAAAAGTTAGAATTAAAGATGTGCCGATCAGGTTTTTTTTGCCCCTGAGTCAGAGTCATTTGAAGATGAGATAATACATTAGAGAGCAGAAAGTCTTTAGAGAAGCCAATTTACTGTTGAAAATGTGTGGAAAAGCTTTGATTTTGTGGGTGGAGCAGAAAAGTCTTATGGAAAAAAATAATACTGAAAAAATTATACAGAATCACAAACGCACACACACACATAAAATTGACAATGTTAAGAAAACAAGTAAAGGAAATTAAGTGAAGAAAAATGAAGGCGGTTAACGAGAGATGCCAGATAAACGCATGATATAGTGTTTACTGATGACCATCAGCGTCTGTCTCCTTTTGACAGAAACAAACCACTCAGACAGCTGGAACCTGAGCGCTCAGCCCGACCGTCTCTGTAAAACTCGAGAGTGGGTTTCCTGCTCATACATCATCACTTATGTTCATTTACAGCTCAGCACTTAGCTGCACACTCCCGATATCTCCCTCACTCCAGGGTTTAATAACTACATACACATATAAATAAACACGAAGAACAAATAAATAAAACACAGCAGAAAATACAACACATATTTTCAAGATGCTCAAACACTAAAAGGTGAACACACATACACAGTCATACTTATTACAAATCCAATAATGCCATGACAAATGGCCTCTACAGCACAATAAAATAATCATCTCTAACAGGCCTTAAGCTAACATTCCCATCAGACACCAATGAAAGCCCCACATTAGAGACTGTCTCACACACACACACACACACACACACACACACACACACACACACACACACACACACACACACACACACACA
>JAPMNP010634274.1:0-11649 GCA_029874935.1 Atherina boyeri
TGAAACTACAAGTGGCTGAGCAGAACAAATACACAGCATGGAGACGACTTGTTGAAGCCACAATTCCATCTCTGTCTTGGCCAATAACCTAGATAATAGAAATCGACTCCCTGCAGTAACAGATGTGACATGATTTAACCAGTGTCGTCGCGGCTTTTTGATACACGGTGGCTACCGTGGATGCAATACGTGTTGGAAATGGTGAAGTGCAAGAGTGCATCATTTGTTTTTATTCGATATACAAATTCAACATTAGATGGGAGTAATTCTTACACAATATCCCTTTAACTCCTCCCTCGCTGATTCCTTTTAGAATGCACAGGTTCTTTGATATTGAGTCTGAGAGGTGTCTGCAAACCTCATAAGTTGTATCTTTTTAAATTTTTCCACACAGCTCATGGAGACTTCAAAACAACTTCATAACTGGACTGAAAATATTGAAAGGAGAAAAAGCAAATCACACACATGTCAGGGACAGTTTTTCAGCAGTGCATGGCTTTTTATCAACACGTTTCATGTCATCTAGTTAATCTGTCAGTGGTTTTGATGTTATGGCTGATCCATGTATCTTATTATGTTCATCCTCGTGTGATGAGTTCAGTGTATCATGAGGATGATATTGTAAATTCTTCTGAGTATTAACACTGTGTTCTTCTAACTGTATGTGCTGAAATCTTCTATTCCTGATTTGCACTTGCTGATATGATTTTGCTCCATGGCACCTCCTTTATTTTTTTCTCTGTGAGTCTTTGATTTGCTCCTTTTTGAGCCCTTGCAAGCCCTCTTTTTTTCTGCTCATCACATTATTTCTCGCCCTCCCTTTGCTTTTTTGCACTGTAAAATTCTCATTTCATACACTCTTTCATTTGGGCATGGCCTATGAATTATGCATCTTTTTCTCCGTCTTTTTCTACATGGTTCTTTCAGACCGCCCCTTAGTAACCAGGTTTCCGTCTCTATTACCACCTCCAAGCGTCAATCAGAGAAAATCTGATAAGATATGGCCTCTATCTTTATGGTTTGTTTTCATTCCCATTCTTCACTCGCGCCTCTGTCCTGTTTTTCTGCTGTCGGCTCAGCCTGGAGTATGTAGAGTGGAATTTTATGGTTCTTTATGTGATGTGAACGGAGCCAGGTTGGTTAGGTGGGTATGGAGAAAGGGTGATAAAATGCGCTCTAATGTTTAAATATGTTTTATTGGGACCTTTGTGCTGCGAGCTTGAGGTGTGTGTTGTAATTCCCAGCAGTCAGCTCCCAACAAGCCTGGCCCTGTCGCACGAGGTGGTGTGTGGCGGTTGTGACACGCCACCCTGCATGACTGATCACTGAAAATCCCAGACATGTTAAATATAAATGCAGAGTATCTGTGTTTTTGGGAGCAATGTGTCACATCTTCAGGGACTCTGTCAGTGAAATTGAAACATTTCACCCTCTGAATAGGATGCTCACACAATTTCAGCTCTTGAAAAAAATTGCATTCCTAACATTTCATGTTTTCTCACCCTTGTGTTGCTGTGTTTACTTTTCAGGGGGCAGAGAAGTCCAAGAAGGAAGTCTCTTTATTGGATCTAGATGACTGTGAGTTAAAATATTTTTTTATTATAGGGTCGTCAAAAAAGTTTTTGTTTTATTTTTATTTTATTTCTAACTAAAATTAAAAAAAAAATCTCTATCTAAATCTAAGGATATTTAGCACATCACAAACCATAATACACTATAATGATCATACCCAACTATAATGAATAATGATACACAATGCACATGGTTTTCAATAAACCTCAGTGATTGTTTCATATCTTTTAATTTTATCTTTTTTTAAAAATAATGTAATTAAATCTACCTATTGTTTGACATGTTTTCATTTCTTCACTGCAGCTTTTCCATAATTGAACCCCTCTTGTATATAGTTTTAAAAATATTTTTAAAACATTCATGTTCCTCTCAGACTAAATTTGTTCCCCATCAGTTGGAAAAACATTTGGATTCTGTTTAGTGATTGATCATTTTAAACTCTGTACATGATTA
Source organism: Atherina boyeri (assembly GCA_029874935.1). Lineage (NCBI taxonomy): Eukaryota > Metazoa > Chordata > Actinopteri > Atheriniformes > Atherinidae > Atherina > Atherina boyeri. The sequence continues at coordinate 2,026 of JAPMNP010634274.1, forward strand.
TTTCAAAATTGATCAGGTCTTCACATTTCTGTATTTCCAATTTGATGAACATTGAGTTTTTTAGTTTTCCATTAGTGGATTTAGTAATTATTCACATGGGGTTTTTTTAAGAAGAAAAACTAAAGTTGTTGTTGTATTATATGTGTTTACCCACACTTTGACATAAGTCACATATGGTACTCTAAGGAACAGTACAAAGTGTACAATGGTGATGACTGATTTAAATAATATTTTGGTTTTTATAAAGAACAGAAATTGATTTAGATATTTTCAAATTAATATAGTTTAAATGCTTCTTCCATCTAGATTTTTCATGTATTTTTACTCAAAACAAAATAAGGAATTTTGATTGTCTTTCAGTTTCTATATTATTCCTCCCAAGTTTCTTTTCACCAAATAAATAATAATGGTCCCCAAACTAAGCCTTGCGGAACTCCAAACTGTACTCTCAATGATTTTAATTTCACTTCATTTGTACATATTGTTTTTTTTTTGTTATTTGAGACAAAACTGCTTAACTACAGCAGCATGATGCAAAAAAGCTAAGAAGGATTATCTTCATCTCCTATCACACGGACATGAAGATGTTGATTCCCACTGAAGTGAGTTGAATTGTCCTTGCTAAGCTGAGTGGACAGAAACAGTAGCAGACAATAAATATATGAGATGGCTTGAAATTAATCAACAATCTGTTTTATGCATAAATGTTTGATGGATTTATATCCTAGACCTAATATAACTACCACAGCTAAAGTTTAAGAGGCCTAAAAGCAAATTTAAACCTACATAAAATACAGCAGCTCGAACTTCATGTACATTGGGCTTTTTTGGCTTTTTCTTTTTAGTCCATGTAAGTGCATATATTAGTTACAAAGCTCAAAATGTCCATTAAAACAGCACACTCCCTCCTCTTTCTCCTGATTTGAAATGCCTGAAACACATAGGTTGTAGTCCAGGTTTTCCCTCCAGTACTTATCTATGCCACCATGTTAATCAATTGAACACTGGCTGCCTAATAACTAGTATGGCAAAAAGAATTAGCAGCAGCCTTGCACTTCACCATTTATGATAAATGAAAGCAGGCTGAGTGTTTAGGAGAAGAGTCTGCCTTTGCTCTGGAAGGTTTGAGTGAAATGGCCCCGAAGTATCTGAGTGGCAGCCATGAAAAGATCTCTTCAGATTTCCTAAATGCTAATAAAAGGAGTTTCAGAGCCTGGGTTATCGTTTATGAAAGTCAAGAAAATTCAAATTAATTTCAAAGCAATGCTTTATTTTTTGTGTACAGTTGTACAAACTGTTATCATGCAAATAAGTCATTGGTTTGTGAATTATTAAACTTAATGAAGAAGCAGTATTTCTTACATAATACCTTTTTTTTATTATTCACGTTTTAAGATTTCTCTTTGTCGTTTCTTATTTGCAATATGTTTATTAAAAAGAAAGCTAAATATTTTCCCAGCTCATGTAGTACCCCCCTAAATATTCAGTAAATGTATAAGATCAGTTAAAGATGGGTAAGAAATGTCATAAAATGATTGAATATGATATAGCTTCTAGCCTCTTACGTGAAAATAATGTGCTATTTGTCGGATCTATTTTTTTTTTTACAGGCAAATGTAAGCGTTTAAGAATTTCTCCAGCCACCGTTCCTTAAAGACATCAGGGAAAATTCAGTTAACTTATAATGTATAATATTTATTTGATAAAATTTCGAGCGTACCCAGGTTAGAATGGATCCATTAAAGAGACAGGAGCGTAAATAAATCATGTCAGACAGACGGTGCTGAGGTGGTGCAACAGTTTTTCCTATTCTAGTAAAACCCACAAATAAAATTATGAGCCTGCGAATGAGCATCATATGTGCTCTGTAAAAATACGCTGAACCTTTGTTCAACCTTTTAGTTTCCCTTGATTATTTGCTTCAAACCAATCTAACAATATTAACGCAACACATGTAATTTTATGATAAGCACAACCTTGTATCATCTCATAATAATGAGCGGCTCCACATGGAAACGGTTTCAGAAATCATTGCAGCTGATTCTCATTTAGAGCCACTTTACTCCAGATATTATGATTTTTAATCAGAATCCCATGAACTAAAATAGCTTCAATGTCATGCCTGAAACATTTTTTATGAAATCTGTGTTTTAGAAACAATCAGGAAACAATCAGAAATAAATTATTATGGTCAATCATAATGTTCTGTTATTCAGCAGGTTGCCAATTTAATCATCTGGTTGTGTATATATGAGAATATATTGTGGCTCTGAGTTTACCAGATGTGTTTCACAGGAGCAAGCAGGCTGCTTTGACTGCATGACAGTTTAAGTTTTAGTATAGTTTTCAGTCATTGATGAGATTGTGAAACTGGAAAGGCTTAAGGCTCAGAAAGAATTTGATCTTTGCTGCAGAGACTCCTGAAATTCACAACAAGATGATACTGGAAAAGAGATTTTAAATTTAGAAAATTTCAGTGGTAATATCTCCATAAAATCCTGAAACATTTAGATAAATGAAACTAATACTGAAAGCAACAAGACTGGAGAAAGCAGGCTTGCATCAACATTATACATCTGATTTGGAAAAATATCCATATGATTTAACGTGATTAATCTCTCCATGTGCAGAATGTTTCGATTCATCTGCAGCTCTGAAGTAGTTAAATATTCTTTTAAACAACCCATCTTGTCGATGTCAGATTGTACATTTTAGTCTTTCTACCCCATGTGGTCTTATCAGAAATTGTGCTGTTCTGGACAGCAATGCATAAAACTCCTCCAGTATTTCTTCAACATGCCTCAAATTCTTTTCTGATAATTTTCTTTCTCAGATTCTCCTGCACCTACAAATGCGCCACAGCCTTCGGTTTTCTCTCCGAGCCTGCTGTCCGACCTCGAAGGCCTCTCTCTGTCCAACGTCTCCTCCACCATGCAGGTGAGTGTATGGTGCATGTGTGTTTCTGCATTAGACACACACAGGATGACATTTCCTCCATCAACGTGCGCTGAGAGTCAATTGTTCCGTACAGCACATCGTCGTAGGAGATGGCGAAATGAACCTCTTTCCCTTGTGGAACATTTCTGCTCCAGACGCCAACTATTGACCTTTTCTGCCTTGTTATATTTATAGCCAGTCAGGATGGAGCAACAGCTCTCCCTGTTTCCTGTATCTCTTATAGTCTGTCTTTCTCACCCTCGCTGTCTTTTGCTCTTCCACACCCTTGAACTCTATTTCTGCGTCTCATCTATAAGTCCTCCCACTCTTTCTCTCCTCCTCTGCCCCTCTTATCTCTCTCCTCCTCTCTGTCACCTTCCATCTCTCTCTGTCAGACGTTGCATCCCTTGTGTCTCCATGTTGTGTATATCTGATGGTTGACCTTTCCTAGTGTGACGGCTCCTTTCTCTCCTCAGTTTGTGAGCGGCTCTTCACGTCTGTGTATTTTGTATCTTGTCTTTCCCCGGGGAGGAGATGTCCAGACCGTTCTTTCTGCTGTTGCTGTGTCTATTTTGTGCGACAAAGTCAGAACTCTGGCAACTTTAAAGCTAAGAAAACCAGACTACAATCTCTACATAATTTATTGATTATTCACATAAATCATAAGTGGTAAAATTCTGTTTTAAAATTATATTTTGTACATCAGTATAAATTATTACATCTATTTTAATTAAATCAAATAGCCTGTAATCAGGTTATAATTAGCATTGATTGACTCCTTTATTAATCTAATACTTTATACAGTTATTATTGTTAGCAGGATAGAAATATGTAACAATTATAATAATTTAATTAATTGACAAGTAATGTAACAAAAGGTTCAGAGACATACTGTTAAACAATTGATACAGATCAGTCCGTGTCTTTTTAGATTTTCAGATGAATCCCAGGTGCTTGGAAGGTTTAATTTTCCATCCCACACCAAAACTATCAGGATGTACACCTATTTCCTTTAGTGGTCATTGAATGATGATGCTAGCTTTACTTCAAAGCAAAACTACTGAACTTTGACGAATGTCCTCACTTTGCCACCCACATAACACCATATTAGGTCAGTCTGATGTTGACCTGTGTCTTATCTCTTGCTCTTTCACTTTCTGTCTTTGTTTTCATCGCTTTGTCCGATAATGTCCTCTTAAGCTAAAACAGCCAGTGTGTTGATATGCAGATACTGGTGTGTTACCTGGTGTCGTAAAGCAAAACGCAGCAATCACGTGATGCTGCCAAAAACGTTGTGAAGCACAGTTTGTCAGCCTCAGGACTCTTCAGTACAGCGATGGCTCCAGAAATGTGCATGATGAATGTCAGTGTGCCAGCAAAACCAGTCAGTACAGGGTTTTTACGTCGGATGCTGACTGTATGTCGTATAGCTTTAACAATAAATAAATGAGCATAGTTGTAAAAAAGTACCCAGAATTTACACTGAGATGAATAAGTAAATCTTTAACTCAGTGGCTCTTTTAGGTCTTGATTTTAAAAATGACAAAGATTATGAAAAAGAGACTTTTGATGGAGAAAAGAACATTTTTTTGCTATTTGAATGCTTTTCTTTTGAGTCGGCTCCTAACTGTGCTTAAAATATAAAAGCCATGTTTACACCCGCTGCTTGTTTACAGTTGGTGTATTTTAATCAATACTACCCCAGAACTTAAATGACCCAGGAATTTTTCAAGGAGCTGAAAATGTATTTCAGCCCTGGATTTGTAGCTGTGTGGTTGCCTTGCTGGGGACCAATCGGAACTGCAAAATGCTACGAGCGCAACCAAGAAGCTTCTACAGAATTTAAAAAGTACAACCCCCCCCACCCCTCACCGGGGTTGTTTTTGGGGGTAAGTTGGTTCCTGCTGTGGAAAGAAGGGATCTAGAAAAAACAGTTGTCAGCCTACTTTCAAGGAAATGGCTGGCAGGATTCAGGGTGGTACCATGTCTTCCCATTATGGTAGCCTGCACACTTTTCCTCTCTGCAACACGACTTCAGGTCTGTGCGTATGTTGAATTACTCTAAGCACTAGTGGTAAACTTGCTACCTTTCCTATGAATAACCTNAAAAAAAAAAAAAAAAAAAACGGAAATAAGAAACGAGGAGAACCCCTCAGTAAGGATGCACAGAGAATGCACCATCTGTATTCAGAGGTTAAGGGTGATCCCTACCATGATATGAATTTAGATGTTTAATGTGACTTAACATTTAGCCAAATTCGATTAAACCGCAAACCTTTCTGGAAAGCTAAAGGTTATATGCAAGCAAATAGAAAGTAGCAACAATATTGTTTAGTTTGACAGTTTATGGGAAGCTAAAGAATGAGCTGATGATTTCACTCAGTCTCTTAAAGGAAAAGTGCCTTTTTTTGTAAACCTGGACCTTATTAATAGCATGAAATGCGTTCATAAACTCACACGAACATTTTTGGAGTTACTTGAAGGCTATCAGGAGATATTTTGATCCATAACGCTGGCGTACATATCCATTCAGTGGAAGTGGTTAGGGCAAGCATTTCAGCCTCTAAATAACTCCAGAATAGACTTCAAGTAACTCCAAAGTTGTTTGGGTGAGTTTCTGAACGTATTTCATGCTATAAATAAGGTCCCGGTTAAAAAAAACTGTACTTTTCCTTTAACTTTTTTCATCAACCGGTTTGTTTGCCTGCATGTTTGACTCTGCCCACTCTGAGTGGCCTCCACAGTGTCCCACCGCTGCAGGTTCACTTGGCTCTGTGGTGAGTTTGCCTATATTCTGAGTCTGCCCGTCAGCCCTGCCCGCCTGTCAGTCAGTATGATTGACAGCTGCTCTCAGGCCAGCATTTATGCAGCACAAGTCGTGTTAGCCAATCTCTCCTCCTCAGGTGAAGGCCAGGGAGTAATAGAGAATAGAAATGCAGATTAGAACAGGGAACTTTTTACACATCAGCATCTGATTTAGAGTCAATTCTATGCATAAATACATGATGGGCTGCAGGATTCACAGACAAGGGTAAATAAGCTCACCTTTATTCACACACACCCCTCCCCTTGCGGCACACAACAGCTCACACACACTCACACACACACTGGCCTCAGTGTCATTTCTATTTCTCAGCAATCTGCCCACTGAGGCAGTGAGTCTGTCTCAGCTGAGCGCTCGGGCCTTTTTAGAGAATTACTGCATGGTTATCAAAGGCATTTAGATTAACCCTGGTCACTGTCTTTGACCCACCTCCTCTTCTGTCTCCTCCTTCTCTCCCCAGTTTCTGCATGCTGCCGCTCTCTCTAATAACATTTTGACATTAGGATCCCTCACAAATGCCTCTTAAATCCCCCACCCTCCCCACGCCACCCCAAACCTCTTCCGACCGCTGTCCGTGTGTGCGGCGGGGTGGCTCAGGCTGATAACTTTTCATTCATAATTAGCAGTCAGCGAATGGGGCTGCGTTGGGGGGAAATTGAACTGTCAGCGGCGGGGCGCAGGGCGTTTGACCCCATCACGCCCAGAGGGGGCCATCATAATTTGTTCATTTGGTGTCCATCAGGCGAGCGCCAGCTCATCCCCTCCTCCTCTCTCGTCTCCCTCCTCACCCCTCTGACCTCCCNGTTGTGGGCGCTCTGAGTTCACGTCTAATTATGAATCGGCAAAAAGACCTCGAGCGCCACGAATATAGCAGCTCTTGCCCTCCAAACCTCCCGCTGCCACTCAAACTGCAGAGATTGCTTCTTAAATAGGAATAAATACCCACAAGGAAATGGTCAGTCTGTCCAGGGGCCTGAGCAGCCGGCTGGTGGTTTGGGGGAATGTTTGTGTTTTAATGCAGCTGTTCAAGACAGTTTAGTGGATATAAATATGCATATTTGTCTCAGACTTTTCATCTGTTGCTTCCATTTATGACACGTGTGATTGCCTTTTTCTGAAATGTAGATCATATGTGAGACTCACTGTAAATGTGTCTCAACAAACCACTTAACTGTTTGATTGCTGCAAGCAAGCACATGAATTGGGGTCTTAACCCCTTATATGTGAAATTTATAAACATAATTATGAGGCCATATCTGCGTCTGCATAATTAAATTGCTGCTACTGTGCCACTTATTTCTGATGATAGAAGAAGTGTGTTAAAGTAACATCACCATTGTATCTGGTTGTTCCTTTACAAATGAAAAGTACATTAAGTGAATTATACCCTTTTAAGAATATTTTTTTTGTCTTTGGGCTTATTTTAGTAAAATATAACTCATAGGTCTATATTTCAGGAATATATACTAAAGATAAAGACTTTCTTCCGTATTCTGTTGCCATTGTTGTTGCATACATGACAAAGCTTTTATTTATAGTTCTAAGTTAATGGTAGTGACAATTTAGGGCAACACAGACAAATATCCGGTAATTTATTGCAAACATGTCCTTACATTGTTCTTTTGAGAACTGTAAGGATTAATCTTTTGAGCTTTGTGCCTATTTCTTAGGCATTTGATCAAAAGCTGTATGCATATAATCAAATGGGTATATTTCTACAACCACTGGGTCTATTTGAATTCTTCTGGAGTTAAAGTAAAGGGAACACTTGTGATGTTTGCTAAGATGTGTAAATATCAGTATATGTGTTACTGGTGTAGAAAAAATGGTGATGGTATACAACACAAAGTAAAGAAATTTCAGGCTTGCCTGGAAAAAAAAAAGATTTTCGGATGATGCAGATGTAGCTCTTAATCATAGTACAGTACTGTATGTGAACATCATCTCTGCAATAACAACTTTGATAAAGTTAGGCAGAACAAAATAAAAGGTGTTTTAGTACAGACGGTTCAGCCAATTTTTCCAAAAATGATAATGTTGGCACCATCTGTTATTAACGTTTGGGGATCTTAGGTTTAAAAGGTCAATATTTAATCTTTTGTAAGTGACTATAAAAGATGCACTATTATGTGTCTTTGCAGTTTAAATAGCTATATTTGATTTTAAGTAGTTTTTTTTAAGATAAAAATAGACGAGGCAAGTTTATTTGTATCGCACATTTCATGTGCAGAGCAACTTAAAGTGCTTTATGTAAGATGTTAAAAGCATTACAGCAAGGTGCAAAAGAAATATTAAATATTAGAACATTTAAATGAACTAAAACAATAAAAGATTAGATAGAAACACAACAAGCTAAAGTAGAAACCAACAAAAGAATACGTACAGTGAGATAGATGAGATACAAAAAATCTACAAATTTCCTGACTTCTGCCATACAGATGAAATAAACTGCTTGGATTAATCATCTTAAGAGATAGTAATTTGAATATCTAGTAATGAAAGATTGAGATTGGCATTGATATTTAATATTCCCAAGATCAAATTATCAACATGCTGATATTTTTTAATCAATAAATAACTATTAAATGCAGCTTTAGTTAAATTAATGTCATACTAATAGAAAGTGTGTTGGCAGTTTGTTCACAACACTTGTAAAACTAGATGAAGGACACAAACTCCTCTGAATAACAGCCTTCTATTATTGCTAATGTTCTTTAATGAAAAATTTTTAAATTAATCATTTTAGAATATTTAATTTACTGACAAATTGCCATAAATTAACTAACCTCTGTCTGTATGCATCAGAGAGGCTTCTTGTTACATTAAAGTAGTTTTAGGTGGCTGTAGTAACATTTATTTAATTCACTTTACAGTCAAGGTCTTTGTGACTTCCCTCAATTAATTGTCATCTTCTGACTGAAGGGAACAATTAGGGCCTAAAGTCAAACACATGTCCCTTATCTTAGTCCTCCCAACTCTTGTTGAGCATAATGAAATCCCGTCGTTTGTATCTGAAGCAGATGGTGTCTGAAAAACAGAAATGGATTTTCAATATATGCCCATGAATCTCTGTGCTCACACCTCTTTCTTTTAAATTGGCCTTCTTATGCGCACTGCACAAGGCTGCCCGGCTCCTGTTAGCCCCCTTTTGAATATGTCAGCGGGATTTTCAGGTCATTTGCCAGAAAGGATGCTGGGAACGTCGCGTCTGGGCTCTGAAGGTGACTGGTGTCTGTGTCATCCATCACAGAAGCTTCCTTTAAGTTGATGCATAATAGAGCCTCTCAATCAACTTCCTCGCTTATTGTCACCTCCCTCCTTCCTGTCCAGGGTGAAGACTGTGAGCCAAAGAGAGAGGGGAGGGAAAAAAAACATAAAGGCAGACTGACAGAGAAGTCAAGGTTACATCCCTCCTCTCCTCTTATTTACACTTGAGGTGTTATGGGATTGCTCTGCGTAGCAGGACAACAATGGATGGAAGGGTGAAGGAGGTTTGTGTGGGCACTTGTGTCAGGCTTTAACTGTCCACTGTGTCAAATTGGTGATAATAAGCAGCTTGAAGCCCTGTCCTGTCGCTGCCGCCCGCTCAGGGCGAAGCGACAGACAGGACCTTGAAGCAGGATGTCTCTGTCAGGGAGGTAAATCTCTGTTGTGATGGGGTGGCGAACATTACGGCAAGCTTTATCGACACCGACTGCTCTGACACATCCAAAAGTGGCCCAATAAATTTGCTGGCTGGCGATGGCGTGACGGGCACTTGTGAGGGCGCAGCGGCGTTACAGCTCAGCAACAAATGTTTGTTTGACCTCCTTTACAGACACATGGAGGGTCAGATCACAGGAGATGATACTTGTCTGTCAAGG
>JAPMNP010634291.1:0-17542 GCA_029874935.1 Atherina boyeri
TGTGTGTGTGTGTGTGTGTGTGTGTGTGTGTGTGTGTGTGTGTGTGTGTGTGTGTGTGTGTGTGTGTGTGACAAGCTTTACTCAGTTTATCCCAGTACATGCATGCTCATCATTGTCTGCGTTTGTCCAAACACTCCATGTCTTTAATGTAACATGGCTGCTGCACAAACAAACAGTGTATTGCAGGCAGGCCAGTTTCCTTGATAGAGCCCATCATTCTATGGCAAATTGCTAAATGCCAGCATTGAAGGCGAGGTGACAAGGAGAATGCGAGGAATGAATCCTCTGCTTGTAATCTGAAGCTGGATGTGTCACGCTCTGGAGTTTTATCACCGACGCAGCATGGGATGAATTCCACCATTTTCTCTCCACAGGGCCATGACAGAGCTCTTCTTTCTAGCGGGCCCGCAGGGGAGAAAGAAGGAAAGGGAACCCAGAGAAGAAGAGTACAAAGAAGGAGGAATGGATTGACTAGAAGCTGTTGATAAACTTTCAGAATAGTTCACTGTTGGAAATAGCTCAGTGGACCCATCGTGAAAGAAAGGAGAAAAAGAGGGGGGGAAAGGAGCAGACAGAGAGAGAGAGAGAGGGATTGAAGGGTTTCCTTTGCCTAATCAGAAGCAGCTGAGTGAGGGGCGACGGTTTGGGAACAAGTGCTGTTTCACTCTTACGGCTGTGTTTCAAATTATTTTAACAATTTATATGGACACAGCAAATTCCCATATATCATGACAGGGCTCACAGCTGTTTGATAGCATGGACCAAATACTACGGGAAGCAGCATCGCGCAGCACTCTAAACTTACACAGGTAATAAGTTAAACACGGTTTGCTCAAACATAAGGTGACCTCTTATAGCTGTATTACCAATAAATGAGTCATCAAAAATGCCGCCATCAATCAAACACAGTTTGGTGTTCTGCTCCTCCACAAAAACCTGACAGGCTCTAATAACTCAACTTCACAAAGTAATGCTTAAATAATGACTTAATCCTAATTATGATGGTTAAGGAGTGTTATGCATCCTTTTTCGATAGCAATTCTCTAATTAGCATATTTTCATTATCTTGGTAAATGAATAATTTAAAGGGTCTGTAATAGACATGAATTATTAGCCTATGGTACAGTGATGGATTTAAAGGGGGACCACACTCAATTTGTGTCTCAATCCCTCCCAGGATGACATTAATAATTAGTAGAAAAGCAGCCCTTCTGTGAGTCTTTGGAGTGCAAAGTTAACATTGCAGCACTGAATGATCAACATCTTGATCAAGCCCCAACCCCCTCAGTATCATGTTTACTCTATTGTTTTGTTACCACTCGTCAGCCAATTTGCATCTCTTTCATTTCATCAAAAACAGCACCATAATCCTTAAATCCGTTAAAAATAGAAAAGAAACATCACAAAAAATACTCATAAAACTCATGGATGCCACCTCCTTATCTCATTTGCAGGCAATGAATCCCTCTTTAATTATCTAATTATAAAATTCATTGCATATAGATTTGAAAAAAATAAATAGTAATTTCTCCGTCTGTCTCTCCAGATGTCATTTTAGATCTTTCTTTCACTCTCCAGTTCCCACTTTCTCAGCCATCTCTCTGGTCCAGTTCTAAACAGACTTTGTCAGTATAAGACGAAAATAAAATGATTTATGTTGTCCCCCTACCCACTTGTTCAAAGTAATGAGATTCCATATTTCAACTCGCTTGACAGATGGATTGGAAATTAAAAACCTTAGATAAGTAATGCTTTTTTGATGTTGGACTGTGAATAACTCACACAGGCTGATTGATTTCAAAACTCTCGTGACAAAGTGCACATGCTGTACAGGGGACAACATGCCCATAGCACTATATGTCACACATTACTTAATGTGGAAGGTCTGTCTTTGAGAATTCACTTTCCAGGAAGCCTTATTTTCATTCATTGAGGCACATTAAAATACTTTAGGGTCGATATTTACAGGAGTGACTGTTGTCAAACCAAGAAGAGGCGATGCATTATGTAGGAGTAGGCATTTCACCTTGAAAATGACAGCAGAGCAACATTAAGTGTGGTATTTCCCGTCATGTAGGTGCTTACAACTGGATTTCAGAACATCTGCTGCTGTGTGACAGCTTTATGCAGTACAAAAAAACCATCAGAAATATCCTACTGATATAATTATCTGGGAGATATTTGCCATAATAGAAGATTCTTTGAGAACCCTCCACTTCTTGCTGCTCCTCTGCTGTGATTGGTACAAATTCAATAAGGGAAATCAATAGTGGATGATGGCTTCAGCTCCCATATTTTGAATTTACTTCAAGAGTATCCTCCATGCGAAAGAATAAAAAAAATCCCTATAATTTTAATCATTTAGTGTGCCATATTCATCTGAGCTATGCACATTATATCATTTCTGCATGTGACCTTTGCAAATTCTGCTCTTGTTCTCCCCATAAGCCGGCGCTACGACGCTTTTATTACCTGCAGTCAGCACCTGCAGTCAATTTGTGAGAACGGACAGCTGTCTATTGCTTTGGAGGAGACAGAGTGAAAATATCGAACCGGCTCATTCCACCAAGAGACACCACCACCAACATAACAGTGATTCATCAAAAAAAGTGCTTGATGAGCAGAGTCTTCACACTACTTTCAATTTTTCATCAAACATTTCAAGCGCAAAAAGTAATGTCCAGAATGAGGCAGAGGTGCGCAGCTATGTGAATGAATGGTGTTAGTAGTAATCCATGCTGTCACCTGCTGCTGAAAGACAGAATTTTTAAACAAGAAGCCAAGTGATTGATTATGCCAAAGTGTTTTCTGGAGGTCATATTGATTGGGGTTTTAAAAGATAAACTGCTATTTTTACGACTTGACAAAATGGCAGGACCCCACAGATATCTATGCATTTTATACAACAACAGAGAATACATGGAAAATTGAGAAAGGGGTGGATTTTTGCTTGGACAATAAAATACAATCTATATGCAGCTGAAAGCTTGAAATACAGATTTGATTATCTTTTGTTTTCCTATTTCATTTTCTCATTTGATGGAAATGGAAGGCTGAAAACCAAGTTAGTGGATATGAGTGATGTTAGAGCAATGAGCATCATTAGGACCACAGGTGTGCAATACCCCCAGCCTCCCCTGCTGCCCCCCCCGTTGTTTCCTGACTTAGTTTCTATCACAGGAGAAACAAATTGCTGTTGAGCAAATCCAAAATTCACTCATTCCCTAGAAGTGAAGCACACAAAAAGAAGAAATCAACAAGAGATCCATGTGTGTGTTTCCCCATAAATAAGACAGATAATTCATCTCACATATAAATACATACAAATGAATAAACACAGACAGATTCCAGGAGCTGCCAGCAATGCCTATCTCTTACCAAAGTGTCTGGGAAACAGTGGGTGCTCTCATTAGGCATAAGGACGACATCTAGTGATTCATTACTTGCTTCATGCAAAATCCTGCTATTAAAACTCTAAAAGCCATTAGAGAAATCCATAATGAACCCCGCTAGCAGCAGGTGCACATGGGGGTCTGGCTCTAAGAGATGACACAAACAACACTGCCACATGACAGTCTGGGACTGTGTTACCCATTAGCATCACCACCACAGCCGTCACTACCATTCTGCCGTAGCTAATGCTGGACGGTAGTAAGTAGTTGTCAGACGGTTTTCGAGTTACGTCTTGCTCCAGTTCGCTACATTTGATATGCAGTTCAAGTCGGTAGAGCAACGGTTGCTGCCATGGCATGGAGGTGTTAGTCAAACGTGGTGTGACAGTATTGACTGCGGCCTGTTTACTGAAAGGAGTTCAGAACAGGATCAGCTAAACATACATTATGGTAGATCAATACTGGCTGAAGAACTGAGCAATGGGCTTGATATTAGTCTGGCTTCAATGCCAGCTTGTGTTTAGCCACTTAAAACTTCCCTTCCTGCAGCCCCCTCGCCTCTCCCCTCTTCTCATCTCCACCACACAGACCAATAACTGCTGGAGGGAAGTTATTCTTCTGCGGTGCAGCAGATTGATCTGGTGTGAATCTGGTCTGAGGCTAAATAAACAAATATCTTGAGACCAGCTGTTAAAAAAAGAGGGGGAAAATCAGCAAATGTAAAACAGAGAGCAGAAAAGAGAGAGAGAGAGAAAAAATGTGTATTTGGTCTCCGGGGTCTTGGCTCCTCATCATTATAACCTTAGTCATACTTCATACTTCCTTCCCTTTTATCTTTGACTCTCTCCATCTGTTTCTCATCACGTGAAAACCCAATATAAATACAGTACCAGGCCGATGTAGTTCACAGGGTACTACACAGAGCCCTGGTGCATATAGTTTTTTAGCTATATTCATATGTTTTCAGTAATTTTTTTAGCTTAAAATGCATTTTAAACTAAGCAACCACTATCTCTCTCCCCAATAAAACTACAAATCCATAATGTCTGAAATTCAGCATTGCCATGTAATCACAGCATATGTGCGTTGAGGTAATCCAAGCTATACTATCATAAAATCCACATACAAACTGAATGATGGACATACACAACAGGTAACTCCTTAGACCGCAGCCATATCATGTAGGAACACAATGGCCATGTAGACCACCTGGGAAAGCAGGGTTCAAGACCAACTGACCCCTAAATTCCCCATCAAACACAAAAACAAAACAAGTGTGTTCATGCAAGGGTCACAGCTTTTGCTGCAAAACTCGTTGCTTTTAGACCACTCAACCTGCAAGGTGTGTGGGTAGTTGGAGGACCAATCCATGGGGAGAGGGACCTAGAAATGAAGTATGTCCTGGGCGGCTGTGATTGCCCCTCCACAGTGCACCTCGTCCCTTCTTCCGGGGTATGCAACCATGAAGTCAATCAGCACGACACTAGGACATCAATCACTCAAACACCCTTTGGGGTGACCTGTTTGCACCTGGATAGCATACAAAGAAAATGAAAGAATGAAAAAAAGAGGCTGCATATATTTCAAGAAAGGGCAGTGGCTATGGAGTAGGTTTGTTCCAGCCCATTTCTTCTATAGGTGGCACAATGCAAGCTATGACGGCATTACATTTATCACTTTAGTCTTCTTTTTAATCTAATGGGTTTTCATATTGTGTGCTCTGATTAAAATGATACATTCTTTGTAGACCCTCATATCTTTCAATTTCATATTCTACCAAAGGAGAGAATTTTTTTTTTCTATCTCGATTATCCCACATCCAGTTTTGCATCCTCCTCCAAACAAATCTCCTGCTCCAAAGGGCCCTTGGCCCCATTAATAATTCCCCTCTCTAATCTTCCCCTTCCATCTGATCAGGTCTTTTCTTCACAGCCCCTCTCCATTTCTCACCTGCCCAGAAACTCCATCAACACCTCCTCCTCTCCCTCTGTGCAGGGTTCACTGCTTTTGATGTCCTGTTGTTAGCTTAAAATGAGTTTTAACAACTGTATAATCTGAAATAACATTGCCTTGGCCAATTCCTGGAAGGATAGGCAGAGAATAAGAGGAGATGAAGGAGAAGAAAGAGCATGTTCCGAGCTAATGCATGTTCCCTGGATGTGTAATGTAATCATTTTCGTGAAAAGGAGCAGCAGAGTATAAGGGAAAGGAAAAAGGATGAAATGGATGGATGAGTATGGGAAGAGAGGAGGAGAGGGCAGGGCGAGAGGCAGGGAGTGAATGAGTGAAAAAGTGGAGGAAAAGTGGGAAACAGATGGAGCCAAGAAGAGGTTGGGCTGATTTAATCTATTCACAGACTCTGTGGTTGCTTCGCTCAGACCACTTTGACAGGCAGAGGGGATTTGGCAGACTGATCAAAATTATAATCTTATACCCTTCTCACATCTCATTGGCAGATGGCATGCATGTGGGTGCTCCCCTGCTAATGGTGCCACTGAATATGTGATAGGAGTAAATGATCTATTAAAGGAAAGTTCTTGAATTAGTCTGACTTTGACGCTATGGTGCAACTTTATCACTTGCACAATCTTTACAGTATGAAAGAACCAACTTTAAAATATTCTATATATGAATTGTTGATGTGCCCAGAGTTTAAAAGTATCTCTGTGAGCTTGCATGCTTGGCTGGAAGTTCTCTGATGTTTAATTCATAATCATTATGCAACTCAGCACTGAGCTAGCCTTTGCTCGACCTCGGTAATCTTTGAGGATTTCATTATTAGAGATTGCAATCTCCGATACTGCAGAGGAAAGAAGACCACACTGTAATTCACTCTACCATGACTCATCATTACACTCCACAGCTTCTACAAGTAGCTGCACCCACCTCCTTACTGTCGTCATCCTTACCAATTCCCATTTCCTTCTTCCCCTTTACCTAGCATTAAGTAGCAGGCCCTCCTCCCTCTCCATTCAAACCCTCGGTATTGGATGTCACTAACAGCACTTACTGGTCCTGCAATACAGCAAAGAAGCCTGAACTGCTTGGCTGTCAGTCCCTGGTGTGGTCAGAGTAGGAGGGCAATTGTGGCCATGCCATTGATCGCAAGAAGTAATGGATCTGGCGTTGGCTGATAATGTATGATGTAATTGTCAGAGGGGTTTAATTATATGCTTATTACACGGAGCACTGAGTATTCATTCTCCCTCCCCATTTACTGCACATTTTATGTGAAGGCCATATGGAAAATAAAGAGGAAAAAACATATATATTTTTTCTAATTCAAGAGAAAGACTTAAAGTTTGCATGCACTGTTGATTGAGACAGTGAATATAGAGTAAATTGATTGCTACAACCACAGCTATTTGGTATGCAGTATAAAAAGTGAAAACAAATATGGTACCATGATATGGAAATCATTTCGTCGACAGTGTAACAAAAGCAAATTTGTAAATTATTTGAGAAAAATTATAGGATTATCCAATTATTAAAGAAATATTTATGAGACATCAGTAAATTCATGCAAACTATCAGATTAACTGCAATGCTAATTGTAATATGGTCAAAACAACAAACAAGGATGTTGCAACATTTTTCGGGATGCAAATTCTACATTTGACTACCAAGTGTGCCAAAATTGAAAGCCATTAATCTACAATTTCTTAGTTTTCCTTACTACTTTACTTCCTTACTCCCTAGATGAAGCTCAAGTTTTGATTAATCAGCATGCTGGTGCCCTGTGTCTCCACATGTGTTTCTGTGATCATCATTCTGTGATCAAGACCCTGTAAGTCCAAAATCATTGCTACAGTATAGAGGGATACCTTGCACATCATCACCTGTCCCATGCATCAGTGTGGAATGACTTGGGAGAGATAACAGAATGGTCAATTGAACAAGTTGAGCCGCCAAACACCATGGCCTAATATCTACTTCAGGATTGGATTCATTTCAAAATTAGTTTCACTGTTCAGATAAGATGACTGCATCTAAATTTCATACACGGTCCATGAGTGAATTTAGGACATGTTTTTCTTTTCTTTTATAAAACACCAGCAAAAATGGTAAAAACAATGTAAATGTATAGTTTTGAGATTCCTCATTCCATATACAAAGCCTCATCACATTCACCCGCTGACATTGAGGGGAGAGTTAGGGTCCCGGTTAATCTAAAATTTCTATCATAGCACGCAGCCCCTTCTCTCCCCCCTTCTACTCATCCCTCCAGGCCATGCTGAACCGTAATGGTGGCCTCATCGCATGTCTGAGTGCATACGCTACACTGAGCAATGCTTTTCAATTACCTGCGCTGGAGCCCTAGACGAAAATACATAGCACATATTTCTGAGGCAAAATGCTTAGGTCAGACGCACAGAGAAATAAAATATACCTCATGTCATTTAATTTGACAGTTGTCCTTTCCCAGCTGCTGAATAGAGGTCGTCACTTGTGCAGCTGTCTTGATGAGACAGTGTACAGTTCATGAGGATGTGTGCATTTAATACAGACATGTTTATGATTCAAGATCATTCATGCTGAGATTTAGCTTTGAAACTTCATGCATTCATACACAACACTATCCCAGCTACATTATTCACCTCTGAAGGGAAAGAAAACACAGCTCTTATCACCTAATCATCAACTGTGACAGAAAACCACAGGTTCTAGGTCTGAATCTTCTCAGTAACACATGAAGATCAAAAACCTGAATGTTTTGACCAAGTCATTTAAAGTGAAGAATGACATAGAGCATACACAGGGATTGAGTCAAATTTGTTAATGGATGACAGGACTTTGGAGGCTACTACACAAAGAGCTACTTTAACACAAGACATATCTATAATAGTGGGAAGAAAGTTAGCTACAAGAATATGTAATAAAGCCAAATGGATTATATGTAGGATAAGAAAAAAAACAGAACAATAAGAAAACAAGACTAAGCAGAATGTTAATTTTCCAAAGTGTCTGAATAATTGCACAACATGTGAGTTCAACAGCTTATTCCCACAGGACAAACAGTATTTAGAAAAGAAATCCTCATTGGTCAACAGCTTACTTCCCCATTTATGGTCTTGTCTGAAATCCCCCTGCTGATTCATTATGTGTGATACAGAAATGTGTCAGCACAGCAGTAAGTCATGACCAGCAATGCTCAAGCCAGCTCTACCTGGGGTTCAGATTGATAAATAAATCCTATTTATCAAGTTTTTTTTCGGGGTAAAATGAAGAAAAACAAGGGGAGGAAGGCAAGTCAGAGAAGTGTTGGAAATCTCCTGGTGTCCGCCCATGTCGGGGGGCTGCATTAATGAGCTTCAAGTAGGGAGCAGAGGCTTAGCTTGGGTCTGTAATGGTGTCCTCCTGGAATAGAAGGGGTTGTGTTTGTGTGAGTGTGTGTGTTAGTGAGAGAGAAAGAGAGTTGGGTACATGGGGTTGTTTGTAAGGGGTGAAACAGGACACCTCCAATCGCTGGCTCCGACTGCTACAGTCGGCTTAATGCATCTGCTTCCCTACACTACATCCAGCTGGGGTTGGCATCGGTGTTTATGAATCTGGCAGATACCCAGCAATGCTGATATATAGTCGCCCTGAACAACAAAAAGAAATAAAGAAAAACACATCCACCTGATTGCACATTCAAACTTTGGAAAAGAGAAAAACATTCAGGCATCTGCAACCAAATACATAACACAAGTCACTATGTGAACATTAGTTTGGAGGTTACACACAAGCCCTATTTTACAGCATTTAGCAATTAGGTGGAAATGCTCAGATCAAATATGGAACAACAAACACCAGCAGTTATCTTTTTATAATCTCATGTATGGAAATGAGTGTTTGATTTTCTCCTCATGCAAATGAGATTTTCAATTAACAAAAAAAAAAAAAAAAAATCTGGGGCTTGGCAGAGCATTCAATGTTTGTCTATTGTGTCCTCCCCACACACAGAAATACATTATGAATACCTAAATAGAATTTCACATTTGAGATAATTATAGTACTGGGAGAGAGAGAGAGAGAGAGAGAGCAGGTAAAGACAGCATCTTTTAACATGCAAATAAAACACACCACTTTGTTTTCTTTTGCAAAGATCAATCATAATTGGGCAGGTACACACAATCACTGGGGTAATTTGATGACCTATTTTATTTTTGGATCATGCAACCCAAATCTCTGTGTTCCTCTCCCATGTGTACTGCTCTGTGTCTGAACTACATTCACTGACTTCAGTAAAAGAATAAAAAGTCTAATTTTCAAAGGCCCTCAATGCTGACAGCACGGCACACAGCCACATTTGATAGCTCTTTTTCACTCCTTCAATAAGATATCCCCATGGTTTTGTTTTTTGTTTTTTTTTTCTGCTTATTTTGCTCTTTTTTGGCATTAAGTTGAAGTTTGTGTGCTTTTACAACAATCGAAAGAAGTTGCACTCTGATCTTTTTCATTCTGAAATTCTTACTTCAGTGTCTTACTTAAAAAGATAAGGGCTGAGGAGCAGCTTTTTATGCACTGCTAATGAATGTTCCGACAGTGGATTCTTCAATGATGCACCAGAGAAGCCATTAAGGATGAATTGTGTACACATTAAGAGAACAAATGTACAGTGCACTGCATACAATCACAGTGAATATCTCACATGAGCACCAAGTCCCACCCACCAGCAACATACACACACACAGTTTGTGTGCACCGACTGCCAACCCAATTAAGAAACAAAGGTTTGACATAAACATTATAGAGCTTTGGCCTTACGTACCGGAAGTTACCTCCTTGCCTTCTCCACAGTCCCTGTGGGATTTGTGAGCATCACAGAGTTGGTATCACTAATGTAATCTTCAGGCTAACATTTTCAGAAGAGAAGTCTAAGAGAGGAATTTGAGGTAGTAAAATGACCAAAAGATCATAAAGAGGTTAATGGTTCGAACGCACCGTATGTCACTTTAGAGTACAATGTTTGCCTGTCAGCACATGTTTTCACACATCTGTGCACACGTCTTGTAAATGCCAAGGAAGTTTAGGAGATGCGTGTCTGTGGTGTTACAAGTGCTAAAAGCAAAAATCACTTGATGGAACAAGTGCTGAAGTCAGACTGGTGATGTTTGGATTGACTGTGCGGCACCACAGTTGTTCACTGACCACTTCAGTGAGTCAAACACTTAAGAGATATGAGTGTATGTGTGTGTACACTGTGTACTGCAAAACGAGAGTGCTGAGATTGATGCGAACGCGTTTGAGGGCTGCTGGATGTGTTTACCAGTGGATTTCCACTGTACCAGGGCTAATTTTGTAGGCTTTTACACACAAGTATCAATCTTGTCTGACCTGGCCTAGAGCTGCATCTTCCCCAAGGAGTTACTCTTTTCTTCTTCGTTACTCTCCTTCCCTTATCCTTTTCCTCTTACCGCCTGCCTTTATTTCCCCTCGTTCTCCGTTTTCTCATTTCCTTTGACTCATTCTCCTTCTCATCTCACCCTCCCTCTCCTTCTCCCCTTTCCCTCCATCTCTCTTCCTCTATCTGACCTCATCCCTCCACTAAATCTCTCTCCTGTCAAGTGAAGCACCAGGAACGCGGAAGTTGTGAACTTGCGAGGAGTGAGATCAATAAAGCAAGGACAGGCTGAACGATCCACCCAGAGACAATGCGTTTTGTGCAGAGGATGGGCACAGCGGGCCATAAATCCTGCCATCCGGGCCGTCTACTGGGCAAAGAGCGCCGGTCGTCATCATGGTCCTCGTCATCTGGAGGGAGCAAAGGAGTCACTGTAAACAGTTGCGTCAGTCCTCCCATCACTGCCAGTGGAACAGATAAATCCATATTAGCAGGAGTGATGAAAGAGACTTTGATGCATGTTCATAACCAACTCCCGTCAATGAAATATGAGTGGGCTATGCCATATATGTCATGACAACATACTGTGGATGGCTTTTCATATGAGGGAAGCACATATACTGGCTGAGATGAGCTTTGAATAAGCTGCTGATGATAAGTGTGATTGGCGACGGGATAGAGGCGTTAATCTACAACCTCTGAGAGCTTGAACACATCTTTGACCTTTTATATGATTTTCTATAATGATCCATGTTATTGCAGATGCATGCTGATCTACTGACAGATGACAGATATGTAAATCAAAACCCAATATACAGTGATATACACACACACACTCACACACACACACACACACACACACACATAAACACAAACACACACAGTGCTTACAGTGTGGGTTAGAATTCAATAACACTAACCAAAGCTGCTTTTTGGAGTGAAAGTGTGTGTTAAATATGTATGTGTTGGTTAGGAGGACCCACACAAAATATTTTGTTTGTATTCCATACATAAATAGCAGGCTGTTTGGTCCCGTCCCAGCAGTCTTCATATTTCCTGGTGACATTATCAGCTGTCTCCATCATGTGCAGTACGGGAAATAAATTGCATTTTTGCCGGTGGTTCTGTGGCTTCAGACGGCAGGAGGAGCATTATAATATAAAACATGAATAAACAAAATCACTCATGAGCAAATGTGCAGGAGCATGGGGAGGTAATCTCCTTTAGGCATGGTCCTTGAAATTAACTCAAAGAATCTGCACATGAAACGTGTTAAGAAGATTAATCAAATATTTCTCCTCCCCTCAACACCCTCCACCCCCTCAAAACTCCTGCCTCCATTCAAAGTTTTTTTAACCTCTTTTTTTATTCAAACATTATGGTAATTACTTATTATTTTGCTTACTTTAGGAAGATTGCTTGGCCACAGGTGAATCGGAGTGAAGCAAAGGATAACGCTATATGTGTGAAATTGTCATATCATCTATTTTCTAATGTGGCTTAGGCTGGGCATGAGTGTGCCAAATGTGAGAGCTGTGCAAGGTGCTGAAAGAGCTGTACGGCGTGCAGAGGGGCAGTGGGCTTGAATAAGCCAGAGAGTAAGTAAACTAGGCAGATAATACTTTTAAACTTTAAGAACTGTAATTGGAAAACTTGAAAAAACATGCAGAAGAGGCAAGCAGTGGGTCAAAGAATATTGGTTGACTTTCACCAAAGGCATTTGGGGACTGTGTATGTAAAATATTCCTGTTGATGCAGAGCAGAGAGAATAAACCTTTTTTTCCTTCTCTTTTCTTTTCCTTTCATCATTATGTAGAGAAAGCAGTGTAACACAACACAAAAAATTGTTGGCAAATTATTTTAAAATCACCAAGAAAACCTTTTCTTCATTTTTGACAAATGCTGGATTAACCAAACTGGGCATGCTGTAAAGCAGCTGCGTCCCTGAGGCAGAATTTGTTGGATAAACATCCATCCCTGTGTCTTGCACCCCCTCACTGTCATGCATCAATTACAGGACATGATGCGAGCTGCGTTGAGGCCTACAGTCAAAGAATCCACGATCAGATGCCACTCATGTCCTTTATCAAAAAAGGCTGTCAGACATAAGCACAGGTAAATCACTCATCTGTCCATGTAATCATGCAAATTGGTATTATCCCTCATGTCGCACACACCCCTTGTCACTCATTTATGCATGTTTTCTCTGTACTTCGTCACACAGATCATGTTGGACTTTTTTTTTTCTCTATAATGCATAGGCAGAATTGGCGCATGTGTACAGATAACCCTATTCCTAAACTCGCTAGCTATTTAAATAACCTGGTGTAAAAAATCCATCTGAAAAGACCAGCCACTGTGACAGAACAAGCCACCGTGGCCTTCAGTTTCATATACAATGCAGGGAGAATGACAGAACTTTGAGATACAAAGTCACACTCAGACCTTGGAATATGTTATGCCATGCTTTCAGCAGATAGTATGGATATTGGTATGGATGCAGGAGAGATGGAGGGAGGGGCTGAGCTGGTGTTTGTCCCCAGTGACCAGAGAGCGTGCACGGCTGATCAGTCTGTGGCCTGGTCTGCTCCGCGATGACTGATGAGTTGGCAGTGGACCTTGGAGGTTTGGGTGATAGCCTTTCAGTGTGTGATTCACGGGGAGCGCCCTGTGCACTGACATCCTCTCGCACTGTGATTGAGTTCACAATCGTGCGCCATTCCTCCAAAGTATATATGGCTCCCAAATAGATAAATGGCAGAATCATGAGATCCCAACTGCAATACTGTAGTAGCAACAGTCATATACCCAGCTACACTGCAGATAAGATTATCTATAATAGTATTCTTTCTTTTTTTAGAAATAATTTTATTCCATTTTGTCCGGTCATAATACTGCATACTTTACATCTACAGCCAACACCAAATCAGATGCTGGAGCCGGCAACCTAGCAAAAAATTATGTATATACCACATGTCATTCCAAGAGGAAGCACAAAGTGCTGCGCAGAGCAAAAGCTATCATGGAAGTCCCTACTACAAATGAAAGGTAGAGGATGTAAAGATCAGAAATGAACACGTTTTTTTGTTATGAATCCAATTTTTTTTTTTTTAAATGTGAGTGAATGATTTCCGTTTTCTTTATAAAGTAATCCATGATCATTCATGGCATATCAAACACTTTTGTATCTTACTTTAATATAAAACTAACTAAAGAGCATTATAAATTCTCCAAACTGAACTGAATGAGAAAAAAAAGATCAAAATAAAACTAAGTAGTTCAGTTGGACAGAGCTGTTTTGCATAATTAAATGCCAACCAAAAAACAAAGTGCAGCATTTCTGCCTCAAACATGACAGACACAGGCTGCTGTTGTTGCTCTGCATTGCACTTTGCAGACAGTTACTTCACACCTGTCTTAACAACCAGCTGAACACAGAGACCAGAGCTTGTTTTGATTAAAATGAGTTTTCACCCCTGCTGCTGTTTAAATGTGTGAAGCATTTTCAAGCTCCAGGGATAAAGGCTGCTCCATTGTGCTGGTTCTATACACCTGACGTCATCCACAAATTCCAAAGGTGACAAACCTCTAAGCCTGCACAGTGTGTGGGTGTGGCCATGATGTTGATGTTACCCCTTTATATCCCTGTGCACATGATGTGAAGCATCACATCTCACTCTGATCATCTTTTGAGCTCTTTCAAAGTGTTTTCAGTGGTCTTTAAATTATGATTATGCAGTTTTTAGTCCAAATCAAAAAAACCTGTGCTTTTTTCCAGGACTTTGCTTCAGCAGAGCGGCAGTAGCTCATTAGCAATTCACCTCTGCATTGTGGGCGGAGCCAACGCTGCAGTAAATTATGAAAGCTAATACCAATATCTCTCTTCTTAGCACCACAACCCACTACAGCACATAGGTGTTGATCCACCATCATATTCCCTACTCCTCAGAAGAGTGGAGTGGGGCAGGAGCTTGTGGCCCACCCGGTGGAGTTGGCACATCTCAAATCCAGTCTTTTTTTTAGTCTGCCTTTTAGTGTCTGCCATTGGTTCACAGTGATTTTAATGCAGAAATACTCAACAATGCAATTTCAAACTTAATTTTCTAAAGATATGTCCATTAGCTTTAGAAAAATGCCACAAGAACATGTTAACAACACAAAAAAAACAGTAGGTATAACAGTGGGTCTTTAACGATGAAGCTGAAAACAGTCCAATTCTAGTCATCAGACATTACATATTAAAACAGTTTACAAATATGGATAATAAATACCAGAAAAACTAGACAACTGAGAGGCACAATAAAAAAACAAATGTTTTCAATTTCATTTTAAGAGATGACAGCATTAGAACAAATCTAAAATGATTGGGTGGGGTGTTCTGGTGGCTAAGCAAATCTAAAAACAGTTTCACCAATATTTTCAGATGACACAGAGAGCCCACGTGTGCACTTGATCTGAGGGGTTAAGCTGGTCCATTGCTCAGAATGGCCAGAACATGCTGAGTCTTAATAAAAGAGTAATAAAAACTTGAATTATTTCTAAAATTTACTTGAAAGCTGTAAAACCTCAGCTGTTACTGAGTTGCTTTTCTTTTTTCTCGAGTTAAAACTCTGGCAACTTCATTCCGGATTTGCTGCACACAAGAAAAAAACTTGTTTCCTATAAGCAATGCATTACAGTGTGGTTCATCCAACTGGAAATAAAATGCACAAGTAAGTGCTTAAGCTTCTTAAGAAAAGAGATAAAATTCTTTATTTTTTGCAGCATCTCTAAATATAAATGATAGCTTGCTACATACAGTAGTTAAAGTGGCTGCAGTCAAGTCAAATGCAGAATTAAAAAAAAGCTCTTGATCTTTGTGATTGTTTTTTCTAGATATTTTTAAGAACATTGAAAGGTTTATTCTGTCACTTAGCTTTTGGTCAAATAAACAAAAATATGATCAATAATAAATATGTTCGGTTAAGAGGATGGCCAATACGGGCTAAATGGTCAATGCTAGTGCTAATTATCTACAGGAGGAGTATATATGTGTGTGTGTGTGTGTGTAATCCATAACGCATGTAATGAAATTAAGCAGCAAACAGGTAGACTTATATGACGCATTTCTTGTGTTTGCTATTCAGCTAAATAATAAATAATTGTCAACAGGTAATCTGAAACACTGATTCACAATCTATTGCTAGTTCGTATGTACTTACTTATATCATCGAGATACATGAAAATGTATAATGCGTGTCATATACACATGTGCTTCTTTCAAAGCTGGTCCAGAGGCATCAAGTTCAAAAAGATTTCCAAATAAATAGTGGGCCTAGAACTAAAGTCTGCAGAGGACCATAAGATATCATTCAAGATATCTGAGAATGGAAACAACAAGTCTAGATCTGCAGAAAAGAAAAAAAAAACACCTGCGGGCAATGTTAATGCTGTGTTTACATAAGAACTTTGAATGCCTACAAAATCAGTTTTGGACTTTGGCCAGAATTGCACTTTTGCAGCGCTTGTAGATGTGAGAAAAATGTCTCTTTTTCACCACTGAAAATACTGGAGCCGGCAGTAGGTACTGTAAGAGGCATAACATGATTATTTTCTATTGATACAAATATTACTTATATTCTTATCAAAAAGATTGACAGATGAGTAGAAGTAATTATACAGACTGGAGAAAGAACACATTACTGTATACTTGTTTACTCAAGGTAAATTGGCAGATTAATTAACATGTCAGAGTCTTATATCAACCTTTCTGAACTTTGTACCAGAAAACTGGCAGGTTAAACTCCACACAAGGTTCTATCCATCTGATGGAAACATTTTCACTATTTTCCATTATAGGATTCCTTGTTTCCTTTCCCTCTCAGTCACTACATTCAACTGACAATCTCCAGCTTTCATTTACATATTTACGTTGATATATAAAATGAATTTAATAAATGCATTTTAAAAAATATGTCTGTTTAACCAAATATGGTAGCTAGCAACCATGTGCCTCTATTTAGCAAACATCCCCATAATTCTTTTTTTTAGGTTTGAACAGTTTGTGCTGGTTTGTCGTGACCTTGTCCTCTCCATACTATTACACAAAACATGGCTGATGTCAGCGTCCTTGTCATCAATCTCATCGTCGTCTTCTCCATCCACCACCTTCTCTCTGTCATATTAATAACCAGTGAACTCCTTGAACCACTCAGGCTTCTGCAGAGTTGCGGCAGGCTGACCGTCTCCTTCTTGCCAGACCTCTAGCAGAGCATTTGATATCATGTAAAAAGCGGATTTGCACAAATAGCTCCATAATCTCTAACAGCCAGTAACAGGGTGACGTAACTGTTGCTGTTAGAGAATAACGAGGCAATATGGAGGTGAGTCATTCCTCAGTGAGAATGGGGTCTTAGCCAAAGACTTTAAGCAGATAAGCCTGTTTGGGCTAATGAATGGGCAGATTCTGAGATGTCATCTGAGATTTCTCTTCCTCACATAAATGGCAAAAGGACATTCTGAGGAAGGGCACACAAATGCACCAGCACAAAACCATTAGAGTCAATAAAGGAATTAGAGAGTATGCCATTTTACAATTCATATGATGTTGAATCTTGTTATAATTCACTAGCAACTTTATTATAAACATATGAGGCACACAAAAAAAAAAAGAAACAGCCAAGTGTCTTTGATGTACACAGTAAAAGGATCTGGCTTGCATGGCTATCCGGTCACAGTTGCATTATATCAAAGCATCACTATCAGCACAGAAACATTTGTTTTTCACCACTCCACCCTTATTAAGAGTGAAATTAGACGAGCTGGAAATGAGTGAGGGCTGCAT
>JAPMNP010634316.1:0-19274 GCA_029874935.1 Atherina boyeri
CACCCACCAACACACACATCCCCACCCGCTTTAAGCTCAAGCTCTAGCCAGCCCAATGGCAGCACAGCTGGCCTCAGCCATCAGCTTTATGGGGGTGAGCTGCCTTGATGCCAATTAAAAAGGCTGATAAGAACAGCAGTGTGTTTATGTGTGTATGAGAGAGAAGAAAAAAAAAAGTCAGAGTGGGTGGGAGGTCAGAGGGACTGAGAGAAAGTGTGGATGTGCATTCACTCAGATACACATCTATTTATAGTAAGCTAAGGGCAGCGGGGAAGGAAAACTGTTTTGTAACGTTTTTGTTTATGCCACTAAGATAAAGAAGACATGACTGACAGGTGGGAGGTGAAAGAGAAGAGAAAGTGGTTGATGCAGTGGAGGGGGATGTTGGTCAGCTTCACTTTCATTTCTCAGGTAGTTTACAGATCCGCATTTCTGATAGGCTTTGATGTTGTGCGCTCTGTGGTTGCTGTGAGCCAACATTCCTCCTTTTTATAATATTGCTTAAATACGATCGTGTCAGCAGGTTGGAGCATGACAGAAGGAAAAACATCGTTGAAATGTGACCAAACGAGCCAAAGAGGAGAAAAACAGGGAACATAAGAGAAAACAGAGAGTGAGGGGGACTCTAGTGGCTGTCACATCCTATATGAGCTCTGATGGAAAGGGCCCTTATGGATCCAGGAGTGTTTCCTGTTTCAGAGGAGCACATTGGAGAACCTTATGGGTAATTGTGTGTTTTTTCACATATGTGTGTGTGCAATTGGTGTGAGAGCACCTCATCATCGGGCCACAGATCCCTAAGCCTTAGCTTTTTTACCCAGCATACAGGGCTGAGAATAAAGTAAATAAACAGTGGAGGGTCGTGGGGCAGCCCTCCTTCACCCCAGAAAAAAAACACTGCCCCCATCAAACACCCCCCAAAACCAGAACAAAGGCCCAGAGCATGGGCCGCAGACGCCAAGCTCTCTGACACATGAGATGCAAAATGAAATTCTTTTTACTTCAGAACCAGACAAATCAACAGGAAAAACAACTGCTGCTCATCAACAAAAGGAGATAAAATGTGGATTAATTTATGAGAGACATAATTTTTTTTAACTCATGTGCTTCAAATGCATATTAAGAAAGAGGAGACAATGCATTTTGAAGGCTATATGACCTGAAGAAAACCATGAGAATAGGATTCTGCCATATTTCCCAAATTGTTTGTTTAGAAAGTTTAAATTTAGAGAAGCAATTTACATGAAAAAACAAATAGCAAAGCCTGGAAAAGTAAACATTTAATCTTATGAGCATACACAGTGACATGGGATAGAAAATGACCTCCTACTATCACAACAAATATGTTTATTAATATTTATATATACATATGTATATAAATCTAAATTTGAAGGCTAACTAAGCAAAGTTCAGGAGAATCTTTGTGTTCTAGTTTGACTGAATCGCATTTGGTGAACTCGGCCTCTTGGCAGGGTATCTGGGGAGATCCCTGCCTGAAAAGGATGGATTGAGAAGCACTTAATTAAACTAACAATGTGGCATTTCTGAAGGAGAAAGGAACACTCAAGATGTGTCAATAGACAGCCAGAGTGCAACTGTTGCGAACCCCTACAGCCGAGCCCCGAGCAGTCATGCATAGCTCTAACAGCTGCAAAGAGCAGTCAAATACTTGCCAGGCCTCATTGGACCTATTAAAAAGAGAAACAATTATCTGTACATCGAGTTCTCCTCTGTCCTTCCACTATAGACTTAGAGCAAAGTGAAATCTATCCTTCGCTCAATGGCCATTACCCCACGGTGATCCTTATTCTCTCCTTTTAATATTTATGCATTTTGTTGATAAAGTGCACTGCTGCTACCACAGTCTGATGTCACTCACCCGTCCATATCTGTTGGCATAAGAACCCGTAAGCAAGGAATGGAAAACGATGATTGTTTCATCCAGGTCCCAGATGAAAACTCGCTGAAGAGATGGGAGTAGAGGTGGGGGGGAAGAAACAAAGAAAAACAGAGAGAAAAGAAGCAAAATCAATGGGGCACTCTGTCGGGCTGCAAGGTGATCCTGGTGGTCAATAGGCCAGGAGCGTGTATTTGCGTGCCACAGGGACCAGGATCCATTTGCTTGGGCTGGTCACCGCAACACTCCTCTCATCACCCCACTACACACATTCCACCCCATGCCCTTTACATTAGAGTAATCAATAGCGACAAACTAATTAACTAGATATGTTAACACGCCATGATGTCAGTGCTGTAATGGCCGCTATTATCCTCATTTAAATTAATACTGTATTAATAAAGAGATGAGGAGTGTATTTGGACATGTGGTCTCTATCAGTCTGAGTGAAGCTGTCATTATTTCTCACAGCCAGGGAGCAGCTTTCGAGCACTGAAATATAGATTCAATTCACTTCAGAGATTTATTTACATACCTGATTGTTTATTTACAAGTTATACATGAGAATGTTGTATAAGATATGTGTTACTGATGAGCCATATATTCCACAATGCATCAATAATGCATTAATAGTTAAGTTAATCAAGTGTTAAAGAATTAATGCCCATCAAGCATTTAAGTTGGTGAGGCAGCCATATAGTAAGTGGATTAGTGTTCATGGGCCTCAGACAGGGCGAGGCTGTCTGTCGCCAAGGTAGCAGGCTCACCCTACCTCAAGGTCAGAGTCGGGCGGCGGTGATGGGTTGTTGTTCCTTCTTCCACGGCCACGTGACTTTCCATCCGAGGCCCGGCGCAATCGATCCGAATCTGAATCTTTAATGGGGGTTGATGGACTGTGGATGGTACTGTACTCTACTGAAAGGAAGGAAAGAGGGAGGAAGGGGAGTATAAAAAGAGTGTATTGAAGATGAGCTATTATTTGCTTTTAGAAAAGATGTCTGATTGACCATTTGTCTTGATACAGGACGGGCAGCATCCTGCATTAGACATTATTTAGAGGCAAATTATTTAGGATTGCAGATAACAAACGTATCATAAATCAGTTGCAGAACAGGAAAGCTTTTTTGTTCTGTGCTGATTTAATAAACAAGAGGTAACAAAGAGATAACTGACAATACATTGCAGACATGTCATTTATCTGAATTGTGTGACTATATGAAATTATGTGAAATCAAAGTTGGCTGTTTTGATGTTGTTTGATGATAATTTCAAATGTAGTCATAAAATTTTGACTGACTTACAAAGATATGATCTTAATTGCTGGATCATGGATTAATGCCACATGAATATACCGCAAATTCTACATCTGATACAAGTTTAGGCAGTTTTTCTTGCTTGACACACTGCAGTTCATGGGGTATAAGGGCTGAAAATGTCTCCTACTTATGGTGTGCAGGTAACATTTTTTTCATATATAGCTCACATTATTTACAGCAGCTTCTGGGGGGAGGATTCTTACCTGCGGGGTTGTCTGTGAGGGCCTGGCTGGTGACGGCGGAAGGTGGCTCCTGGAGGGTGTAGGTGGTGGTGGTGGAAGGCGTGCTGGGGCTGGTGTTGTTACTTGTCATGTAGGGTGAAGTGTAGGGTGAGCTGTTGTAATACTGAGCATACTGGCCCTGGCCGAAACCTGGATAACTGGGGTAGTCCTGTGGAGAAAGACAAAGTAAGGTAATTGGAATAAGGTTTGTTACATCTGGATTAAGATAAGGCAAATGTGAGAGGGGAGATTTTGATCAAAAAGGCAGAGGCAAAAGAAGACAAGTAGGTGGTTTGGCTGAGTAATCTGAGATATGCCTTGTATCAGTGTTGCTACTTTACAGTGCAGATCCCAAAAAATAAATGCAAACACATGTCTGTTCTGTCCTACATCTGGACGATGATCAGCCTTTTTTCTTTCTCCCTTTTCTCTATGGCATAATACAGATGTGTTCAAGGAGGTACAATAGATAATCCTGTGTACAAAGCTTCTGACATTGTGAATGATTTATGTTGCATGTGTCACAGATGAAATGTAACATTGAGTATACATGTTTCTTAAAGATTTCCAGGTTCAGAGCCTGCAACGTAATTCTTAACAATGAACTCGTAGCTGTATTGATACCAGCTCAGAGAAAGAAAAATATATAAAAGAAGTGTACTGCTACCTGTTGTGTGCTGTTAAAGC
This sequence comes from Atherina boyeri, assembly GCA_029874935.1. Classification (NCBI taxonomy): domain Eukaryota; kingdom Metazoa; phylum Chordata; class Actinopteri; order Atheriniformes; family Atherinidae; genus Atherina; species Atherina boyeri. The sequence goes on from JAPMNP010634316.1 coordinate 4,122, forward strand.
CAGTTGAGTTTGTCAGGGAGTTGTTTCCTCCATACAATCCTGAAGTTGTTGTGAAAGTACTACCTTTAGGGAGGAGAATGACAGAACTTCAAGTTTTGCATATGTTGAATTTGTAGCAGTTCAATGGCAAAAATTAAATTACAGTTAGGGGACAAAGAAAAAGATTAGTAAAAAAAGAAAAAGATTAGTCTGTTCTGAAACAACTATTTGAGGCGAACAGGGGGAGGCCTCAGGGAGCACTCCTAACAGTGGTCTTATCTTTTCTCTTCTTCCTTCCTTATCAGTGATTGGATCAGGCCTGATGAATGATGGGGTGGGAGGTGTGTGTGTGTGTGTTGGGGGGGCAGAAGCTGCTTTTAAGCCCGCACAATGTGTGGAACACAGGACACTGTTGTGTTATAGCTACTGAATAGTAGCTGGTGAAGGGGATGGAAATGGTGGATGCACTGGGACCAAGGATGAGGGTTATGGGGGAGTGTGTGTTTGTGTGTGTGTTCAAGTGACACAGGGATGTATATAAGAGAAAGGTTGAGGTCGGAGTAAGTGGCACTGGGAGGGTTTGCTGGTGAAATCCAGTCCTAATGAATATGTATGCTGTTCTTTTCACTTGCTCAAAGGATGGTCCTCCTGGGTAATTAAATCATTCAAAGGGGCTGATAGCATCTAATGGCTTAATAATATACAAGCAATGAATTATAGGGGAGAAAATCTGCATTAGCCCTCTGGGGCACAACATCTCTTGTCAGTGGCCGTCCACCTGTGCCGTCATGTCAAGTTAGAGAGCAGCAGGAAGCTGATGTTTAACATCAACCAAAGGTATACAATGAGTGTAAAAACGGTTTAGATACCACTGATCACTATTCATTTAGGCCCTTTATAAGGTTATTTAGGCTACTATGTCTTTGTTAAATTAGCTGTTACTTAACAAATTCAAATCGTAAATATCACATCAATTCAAGTTAATTCTGTGTTATCCCTAATTATTACAGCAAATTGAAGATAATTACTTCTTTAATAGGTAATAGTACCTCTTTAAATAATAATAAAATAAACTATACAGGCAATCTAAAAGAATGAGTTTTGAATTCTGAGGATTTCATTACAAGTAAAATTCTAAAAATAAGGGTGCCAATACAGTTCTTAGAACATTTACAAATATAACTCCTGGACTCTATTACTAATTTTTATCCACAAAAATACAAGCGTATATAGGCGTACAGCCATAAGGGTTATAGACTGGAACTCTTTAAACATCTTATCACCATCTCTGATCTTTCCACAACTAAAAAGTTACCCCACAACTACAGCGAAAACAAGGCGGGAGATAAATTTACTGTTCTTAAATGAAGGCGTAATTACACCTTTGTTGTCAGAGACAAACAGAGCGAGTTCCTTTCATCCTCTGGTCCCTGGCCCCATTCAGGAGGACCCTCCCACACCGTGACAAACGTGAAGCAGCTTCCAGAAAGGAGGGAATAATTGGGGTAGCTTGTGTGTGCAGAGAGGGGCACGAAAGGTATGAAAGGCAACACGGAAAAGAGAAGACACTTTAGTGTTTGGTCTTGTCAATTAGCTTTGTTCTCAGCATAAAGGTTACAACAAAGAATTAAAAGAAGATTATAAGGATCTACTAAAAATCACTCATCTCAGTTTATACTTCAATAAATTACTCACACAGCAGATTTAATGTTTTTCATCCTGGCTTTTACCAACAATTTTTACTGGAACAGTTCTCTGTCTTTGCTTTGTATAATGTTTCAAGGCCACCAGAGGGATTTACCCAACTTTTGTGCTCCACAGAAAGTTCAACATCAAGTGAAAGTGCAATGGAACAATAAGACAAGAGACAAGAAGAAGTAAGGCAGCAAAGGACAACAAATTAGCCTAATGCACAGTTCAAACAGTCATAAAAGCTCTCACTGGCAGCGTTTGAGGTTGTTCTGTGGAGAACTAGGAGCCACATAAAAGCTGAGGGGACCCCTGCTAGCCCAGTGAGAATGAGCCCATGCTGTTGGGAGAGGTGGTCCTGGTTATGGTAGGGGGAGAAAAAGGGGGTGTGGAGGGGGGGTGTTGTGGTTCCCCGGGGGGCATGTTTTCTCTCCCTCCCCCTGTCCTGCTCCAGTTAGTTCACTCACTCAAGACCAGACATCATCCCTCCCTCCTCTCCTCCTTCCCTTCTGCCTTCTGGCTCCACAATTGGAAGTCCATTTGCTCTGCTTGATCAGTCCCCTTGCCATGGGCTATGTCTATCATCAGTGCACAATATTTGTAGCAGAAGTTTGTATGCCCCACTTGGGAATAGGCTATCAAGTCCAGATGGGGCTCTACTTAAAAACAAAAAAAAAGACAGCAAGAAAGCTTCAGCTTCTTCAGATCGCACTGCCATTGGGACAGAATGCTGGAATCCAATTATTCACCTAATTAGCATCTGCTCAGTCTCACCATCACTGTAAGTTCCTCAAACTCATCTCATGTTGTCACCTTTTTCTGACAATCAGTAAGATGGCTCCAATAAAACATCATAGCAAATTGCCAAAAATGCCATCGTCCCCTTTAGGATTGGGTGTCACAACTTCAGCGCACATTAAAAAACTCCATGGGATCAGACAAGAAATAAGGAGCAAAATCATTAATTCAATTGTCCTCTATCTTGACAGCTGGCCACAGACTGGTTGCATGGACACTGGCAGAGATTGGAGTATCAGATGTGGAAAAGGAGTCTTTGGTTGGGACACCCAGGCCTAAGGCACATCGCCCAGGCAGATCAATAGGCCAGAAAGAGTAATGATGATGGTGTGGCGGAAGGCCAGAGCCACAGTTAGAGAACCCAGTGCCAGAAAAGTGGTCAATCTGTCATCTAACATGGCTGTCCATTACTAACGCACTTAATGCTAACGTGGGGCATGTGATAGCCAGAGAGAGCAGGAGGGAGTGAGGTACAGACCAAGATAGACGGAAGGAAAGAGAAAGACAGAGTAAGAGCATAATATTTAGAAGATGAACGGCCACATAATACTGTCATTGTGAATTAAATCTCTAAAGGCGGGATAGAAGCTTTTACTTTCTGCTTCACATGCTCTCCTTCTCTTTCCTCTTCTTTCTCTCTATCTGTGTTCAGGTACTCAAAAGGGTGCTGCAAAACCATGACTGTGGCCAACTGTATTTGGTTAAGAGGCGTGGAAAAGAGGCTTCCCCAAGCAACATCTGCTGTAGAGCTGGCATTATTTATTATTAAATGCTCTGGAGGCTTTACAGCAACATGTGGAGATATTTCAACTGTCACACTTCAGATACTACAGGAGAGAACGCAAAAATGGAGCTAGCTGCTAACTAACGTCTTTCATAGTTCGGGTTAAGCCTTTTGTAAAGTGTATAGAAACATAACAGTGTGTATGAGGCGAGATCTACATTCGAAGTGACTTTTTGACTGAACAAAACAGCAAAAAAAGGGGAGAGCACGGTGCAACAACTCATCTTTATCGGTTTCAAGGCCATAAATCTCTATAGCCTCAGCGCTTAAACAAATACAAATATGATCACAGGGAGAAAAAAAACAAAGGCTGGGGAGCGACATGGTTGGTGCCTCCTAAGTGCCTGCCATTTTTCCATCTGTGTTGATTCTTTTAAGAGGAGAGGAGAGGAGAGGGAGGCAGTTATTGTGGCTGCACATAACACCACCGGGATGCAACCATTGTCTGGGGTGAGTATGAGGGCTACGTCTTGATTCAGTCTGGCTCTGTATGCTATTAAATCAAGAACAGAGGGCCATTTCTTTAATCCTTTTTAAAAACACTACAATAAACCTTATTTGGTCGGCTTACCAGAAGATGAATATTTTGACAAAGGACTGAAACAGATACAGGTAGAAATGGAACAAACCAAGAAAACACATATTAAAGAGGAAAAATCACCCGCCATATTAAAATACTGCTGGCGAAACAAAGCCATTGTTTTGTTTAGTTTTGTAAACCTGTCATGATGTTAATCATTTTGTTGACTCTGTTTTTACACCATGCAGAACTTCCTCAAGCACAGAGGAAAAGATAAAGATTTTACAAAGATGTCCTCACCCTGCATCTGGTAACTATAGGGGGCCTGTCCTGTTTGTGGCGTGGTGAAGCCGGAGCTGTAGCTCAGGAAGCCCGTCTGTCCCGGGGATTGAGACTGGCTCAGACCTCCCTCCGTCTTTATGCCTGCCCACAATGGACCTAAATCAGTTAGTGACACCAGATCGGTTTGATGCACAGACAACAGTCAACACAGGTTTAAATTACACTGGACACAGCAAAGGGACAATGCCTCTGTCTGTTAGCATAACACACTAATCACAAAAGATGAGCAGTGATTATCTGAAAAGTGATTTTTATTATCCTCAGTTGTTTAGAAATATTATCTTGCACTGAGTTCTATCATACAAGGAGTTGACTTCTTGGCTGTAAAACCACACGCATGTTTGGACTATGACTGCTTGATTTAGTGACAACAATAATAACAACTATCATTATTATCACTTAGGTCAGAAGTGAAAAGATGCATAAGTAATAAATTATTTTGCTTGTGTTTGTGAGCAACACTGACCACTGTCTTGGCTGAATCTCTGTAGTTTCTATGCTACGGTAGGTTGCAGGACGCTATTCAAATAAACATTCTAAATTCCTTTACATATTGCAGAGTTTTCTGGGGTGAAAACACTCTAAAGACTTTGGACAAATAAAGCCATGTTACACTGTGCAACCTTTTGCATTGCCAGAGGAAACCGGTTTCTGTTTTCAGATTTATGTCACTAATCTTTCTGATCTATCTGAACAGCTTCACAAGCAAATTCTTCTTTATTGCATTGACTCAGAATATACAGGCACTAAACAACAACTCAGCATCTCTGCTGCTCTTGGTTTACAGCAGGAGTTGTGGGAACTTGGTTTGGAATGAGCAGGGTCTTGGTCCTGGCCTTCAGCAAGGAAAAATATTTATTTACCATTTTATGCATGCTCATAATGTACAGAATTCTTACTTTATTGAAATAAAGGGGTGATCTGTGTGATGTGTCTAAATCTTACCGTAAGCTGGGATGCCATAGGACTGGCCAGGCTGGGGGTAGCTAGCATAAGCTGCGGCCTGTTGCATTCCTGTGGTGTACTGCGTCTGTCCATACGCAGCCATGTTTTGGGAAGAAGGGGTAGGGAGAATATGCGGATATGTTCTGCTATTTGAGAAAAGAAACAAAAACCAAAAGTGAGAAAGGAGAGACAGGAAGAAAGACGACCAAGATTTTACCCCTAAATCCCTAATACCAACTTTGCTAACTGACAAATTCCTTCTGATTGTGCTACTTCATTCTAAACAGTCAGCCAAGCCATAAAGACAGATACCATCACATACCTAGTATACATAGAGAAAGAACAATAAATGGTAAAAGAAATTTTTGGAAGATAATAATTACAACAGATTTCAGAAAGCACAAGCTGCAGACATCCACACAAACAAAGCCAGTCAGAAAACCCCGATCTAGCAGAAGGATCTAATTAAAGATCCAAATGAAGCTGGATGCTGCTTATTTTTTTTTTATAGAAAAATAAAAGAAACCTTACTTGGAAGGGTAAATCTGTGGAGAGAACTGGTGAGTTTGTCTTGGGCTGAAGCCACTGGTTCCAATAGCTGAGGAGAGTTAAAAAGAAAAGAGGCAAGCACATATTTAAACATTAAGAAATAAGGTAAATATTATGTTTTGTCAAAAGAACTTCTGGATTCCAAGGAAACATTAATTACATTGCACAGCTTTATTTATTGTGGTAAACTTGTTTAAGGTTTAAAACCGGAGAGCAATAATGAAGCAAAATAATCAGGTAAGAACATCAGGTTCTTCTCCTGACCTGAGAATTTCTGAGATAACCACTGATGTAAACACATAATGGTCTAAACCTTAGCCGGTGGCTTCAAGGCTTCGGCCTTTTGAAGCCAAAGTCACATCAGATGTGAAAGCCCTGACTGCAGGTGGAGTGCTACTCTATAATCATTTAAGCACTAAGCTCTGCAGTGCTGTTTACTTTTTATAATAATTCAACCAAATTCAACTGTTTTGAATGTGCATACATATTTCTTTAAAAAAAGAGTTTATAGATAAATTCCTTTTTAGAAAAGAAAAATGCACTTCTGCTTTATACCTGCTATTTGAAGATTTTTGTTAAATGATATTAGTATGAATCTAAAACACAAAAAAACTTAACAGGAATATCACACACAAAGAATCCAGCGTGCAAAACATCATTATCAAACAAATACTGGCTGCATTAAAAAAAGACATAACAAAAATTTGAATTTGCATGAAGAGTATGCACAATTAATTTCAAATCACATTACAAATTTGCAAAGAAATAAATCAGAATATGCTCAAAATGACAAAAACAATATTCAAGCAAATTCACAGTTAGTTAATAAAGCAGCAATCCAAGTTTTCACATTTAGCTGCAGTGGAGTGGCACAGTTTTGAAACATCTGTCTAATTGGTTGTGACACGTAAAACAAGGGATTTGGTTGGGGTTGGGGGGGGGGCTAACTGTATGAAACTGTATGCCATAACCCCTTACACACGTTATTAATACTGAACACTTTTCCCACATCAGCAGCACCTGCCACTGGACAAAACCTTCTCCTCTGAACAGGGCTTTGGGTTTCCCCATGGAGGATATGGGATATAAGATTACTAAATTTCATTAATATTGTCAGAGACAAAAGTCATGCAGTGATTTATGCACTTCTAGCTTTAAGTATCAAGTACTTAGTTAAATAGCTGAGGAAATACAGGAAAATTAGCAGCAAGTTAATACCATGCACAGTTGGATGTGCCGCTATTAATAAATGTTTATAGAAAATGTAACATGCAGCTGCAGGTTGATACAGATACCCTAAGAGTGGTAAAAGAAATAGGGGAAAAATTATCACATTAGCGATAATTTGTACAACAATTCCTACAATGCTCATTATACTCCGTAGCCTTGGCTTTATTTAGCTGTGTTTATATGTGTGTGTGGATGTGTGTGTGTGTGTGTGTGTTTGTGTGTGTGCGTGTGTGTGTGTGTGNTGTGTTTATATGTGTGTGTGGATGTGTGTGTGTGTGTGTGTGTGTGTGTTTGTGTGTGTGCGTGTGTGTGTGTGTGTGCGTGTGATGTTTCCCGGGTGAAAGGAAGGTGTGAAAACCCCGGCTCTGACAGGGCGATAGGGTAACAGCCCGTGGAGAGTGAGGGCCACTGGGACGCCATGTCACTCCACTGGACAGACAGGCTCAGAACATTACAGGTTATAATATAGCCCTCGCTGACATGGGAACCAACGCAGTGAGCATACACACACACACGAGCATAAGCAAGCACAGCAAATAAATGTGCTGACAAAGTTAAGGTAGTGTCTGTTGTTCTTCGTAGACCGTTTTAGGTGCTGAGGCCCCGCTTATCAGTCACCCATCTATAGGCTAGTCTCATCATCTTTTCAGTTCTGCGGTTTAGTGTGTGTGAGAGTATGTGTGTGAGAAGCAATTAGGCACATGAGTGGACACACAAGCTGGCCCTCTCCTCTCACCTGATCCTGAGAAGCTGTCTAGAGAGGTGTCTGCTACAGAGGAGGTGATTTCGCTGCTGCTCATTGGCTCTGTTTTAACTGCAAATAAAAGGAAAATAAATAAATAAATAAATTAACATCAATAAAAACAAATGAACAAAACAAAAGCAGACTCACTACATGTTAGTTCCATCTAAACTTTAACATTACCCAAAATATATCTAAATAACAAGAAGTGATAGTGGATAATAGTGAGTAGTCTGTATTTGTGCACAAATAACTTAAACATTTCCCTCCATTTCTGATAGTTCAGATAGTCTCACTATACATGTATTTTATCCTATCTTCGTAATCTGATTTATTTAAATTGATCTAATACCAGATTAATACAAACTTTTTTTTCTCTAATCAATTTAATTTCTCTATAAATTTTTAGATATTATTAATATAAAGTAAGCTAATTCATTTCAAAGCAAAATTTTGTCAACTTCTGCGCAAATAAAACAAATGACTTTATTATCTAAATGAAATAATAAATTACTGGGTTTTCATTACTAAAATGTAGGACAACAAAAAAATAACTCATGTCTGTTGATGGGTTTTGAAGTTGTTGGTGAAAAGAGCGCAGCTGAGACGTGCAACTACAATTGAAATGTCAAGGAAATATATGGTGTATAAAATCTTTTAAAGACTGTAGCAAACACTGTTTGACTCCACTATACTATGGCAATAGATTTTCTTAAACAATTTCACAGCTATCTGACAGCTCAGGAATCTTTGAAATCAATCCATTTCACTTCAGGCGGACCCAGAAGGAATTTTTTTCCCTTCTTTTCTTTTTTGGCAAAACAAATTGACAATGTGGGCAACGGAGTCATGCTCAGTGGAATCCCTCATGGTTGAAGAAGCCATTTGCTGTCATGTTTAACATGTTTCTGCTATGCTTGCTCAATGCAGAAACACATGTTGATGAGGGGTAATGCTTTTGAAAAACACAGGGATGAAAATATAGTGGTGAAGTGCATGCATAAACTAGCACACACTCGGGTCACATAGCACACAATAGCCACTGTATTCAGGAAAACAGCATGGAAGATCCAAATGAAAACAAAATGCTCAGTATGCAAGTTCACAATCTGACCAGTCAATAACAATGAACTCAAGGCCAGTTGGTGTCAAACCATGCTTGAAAAAGAATTGCACAAGAATAAATATCAGAGTTTCTTAATGAAAGGCACAATAGTTGAGGCAGTTCTGTGATGTTGGGGCTGTTAAACTGTGTATCTAAGGGAGATTTTAATGAACGCAAATTACTTTAAGAGTAAAGTAGCTGCTTAAAAAAAGCCAACTACAAAGATTGCTTTCATTTGAGTTGGGGAAAACACCAAGTATTGTCCTTTCATCGTGTCACCATAAGTAGACAAACCTGCAGTGGACTGTGAGTTAGAACCTAACAACCAGTCTGCAGTGGTAAGCATTGTGATGTTATCACCTATGGGAAAGAAAGAATGGCAAAGGGACATATGACAGTCTGCATCATGACTACGGGCTTTCCGTCTTTAACACTGAACAGAAAATAAACCTTAAGCTCCAAATAAAAGTGAACCTGAAGATTATATGACAAGGGAGGATTTTAATAACTTGCTGGTTTGTGACATGAGCATGAGTGCTTCACTAAACAAAGGCTCAGATTTAAAGCACAGGCAAATCACCTGAGTAAATAACTATGTACAGTAGAGACCACATGCAAAGCTCAATCATTTTCATGCTGTGGGCTTTGAATAATTACATGGTTGCTTAAATAAACAGCTAATAGTCACTGGGACAACTACTGCAGGTTGTGACTTGTTGAAGATGAAAATATCTAGACAGAAAATAGCGCTCAAAATAATCAACATTATAAGCAAGTAAATATGAAGTATGTTCACTACTGTTTTTGGTTGTTTAATGCTGTAATAAATTCTTATAAAACACTGAATTGACCCTAAAAATCAATGACAATATAAATGCAACAGTACGTGTGCTAACTTTATTGAGAGCATGGCTTAAACCCCTTTAAAACACCATCAAACTTTAAAAGTAAACTTTAAAAAAAATTTCACGTCACACATATATCACAGACATACCTTCAGTGCCATTGGGGGTCATGGAATTGTTGGTGATGTGCGAGTTGTCGAGGTTGGGACCATTAGGAGATTCACTGCTTCCACTTACTCGGCTGTGAGGACTGGCTAGATCCTGCATTTCCATAGACCTGACAGGACACACACACACACACACCAAATCAAATTACACGTATCACTCTGGTTTCAGGGAAGGAACAGACCGCTGATAGACAGTGCTGTGTACGCACTATGTATGGTTGTAAAATGCTGCAAAGCAAAAGAAATGAAAGAATTCAATGCTACATGAGTAAAATGTATTAGAAATGTGAAGTTCAATCTTATTTTAATTTTGACATTTTATGCAATAAAAAATAAGGATAAAAATGAAGAGATGAAAACAATAAAGTATAAGAAGCACTTAAAATCAGACACATTCACACATGCACACAAACAAAACAGTGCAGATGTCTGAGCTGTAAATTATTATGCATATTTTGATGTTATGGTTTCCGATCTCCCTCGCAGTCACGGTTTAACATGTTGTGAACACAATATGTTTACTGTCAAATTACTTTGCCGCTTCATGATGAAAAAATGGCCTAAAGTGTATATCGTTTTGTGTGGTAATGAAGACTGTTAACAGATGTTTGCTGGTTTGAGGCAACGCTTAATGTGCCTGTTAAAAGTGCAGCTCTCTGCCTGATTATAAGAGCCTATGCCTCAGTGATGGGCAGATGAGAAGCTCATGAGGCATGTGTTTGCTCTGGCAAGCTCCTTAATTGTTTCTGTGTTTATACAAAAGACCACGCAACTGAAAACATTATTCTATCTTCTCATTTGTGTGCTCAAAGGATTTGATCGTATATAGACAATGGAGAGGAAAGAAGGCACAAGCGATTTTAAAAGTACGGCCACAAACTCTACACCTCATTTTCTCTGCTACTGTTCCCAATGCAACGATGAGTTAATGAAATTAGTTTAAAATGTTTTGTACATTATGCTGCCATTTTCAATTAAATTTTCAGGGTTTTTGGTATCTCTCCTATCGATAAACACAAGCTCTTCCACAAAGCCACAAAGATAAATGCTCAAGTAACTTTGAGTAGTCTGAAAGTGATATCAGATGCCCCAAAAGAACTGAATTATGAGATTAAATTATGATATGCATTCACTGAATTTAAGATGACATTATAAAGTTATGATACTTCAGTGTAGCTTGACAATGTAATCCTTTTTTGTGATTTCAGCCCAAATTGATTATGTGAATATACATTTTTAAGCATGATATCACAGACTTAAAGATAACACAAATACAATAAATGTAAGAAGTAAGGAGAAAAAACAACAATACAAAAGGCTGAGTTTATCCTTTTTCGTGCATGCTTCAGTAATAGAAGCTTCATTATCTTTTTCCCAAAGGCATATTAATTTACTCCTGTAAAAATATAACACCCGCCCAGCATACAACACTTGATGATGATCCAAAATAAACTAACCCTGTTTTCTAAGTCACGTGTTCCCCCTCCTTCGCCCAAACTTTTTAGTCACAAACTGCTGGCAAAAAAAGAAGCCTTCATTATCTTCAATCAGTAATCATAAAAAGACAGATAAATGTTGTCAGTTGTTTAGCAGAGTCTCTGCTGCATATCTGATGCCATGCAGAGAGCCGTACGTCTCTGTTGCTGCTGGAACTGCCTCAGCGGTGCTCTTACCTGAACCTAGATGGCTCTGAGTCCTCTAAAACCACACTCCCTTTCTTTATTCTGCCTCCACCTGCCCCCAGCAGAAACAATGTCACTCCTTGTTAATGCAGCTCGATGTCACAGTCCGGAGCCATCCATGACACAAAAAGGCTTGTCTGAGAAAACATTATTGTTATTCTGGAGCAGAATGGGAAGAGAGGACTGGCGGGGGAACAGAGGCTCACATTGTCTCTCTCTGAGCCGCAACCCTGCTCCACTGTTGTTTCCTCCTCCAGGTCCTCCCTCCTCCCCGAGCAAGGGGAGCATGGCCAAATGACGGAAAGGTGATTCATCATTGGTCTACGACAGCTGCAAACTGGATTAGCCCTCCCCCAATCAACATGCAAAGCGGCTTAGCCAAGGTAAGCAGGAAGGGGTGTGTGTGTGTGTGTGTGTGTGTGTGTGGAAGGGGAGGGGGGGTAGAAAGGGGGTGAAGGAGTCAAGGTAGGCAGAGGGGTGAGGGGTTGGGGGTAGAAGGGGCTGAGGGACATCAGAGTGTGGGAGAGCCCTTCCTACTTTCCTGCTTGAGGTAACCTGCTGCTGGAAGGAAGATGGGACTTGTTGAGCAGAGGCAAGTCAAGCGTGACACCCCTACCATCTTCAGCAGATCTTTCATCTGCAATTGACACTATCTGAAATTTATCAGCCCTCCTCCACTAGGCGTACTGACAGCCCCTAATGACCATCAGGGCTTCTTCCCACAGGCCTGCCCCAGCCTGGGGCCACAGCACAGTACGGAAATACGCAACTCCCCAACTATACAGCCTACTCTCAATGAAATGCACAAAAAGTGCAATTTGTACAAAACACACACACACACATTATATAAATCCCGTCTTTCATCGTGGCAACACAAAAGTTCATGCTTATGTCTTTTTCTTTAGCTCACTAAGACACATAACTCATGTCTGCATACACACACACACACACACACACACCCATACATAGGGCACTTCAGAGGCCCCATATGAGTGGTGTAAATGCACGCACACACACAAACACATCTCTCTCACACACAGGGCACTTTAGAGGCCCCCAGATCAGTGGTGCATCTCAGACAATGAAGGAGACTGGAAACAAGAACATGGAGAGCATATGGAGCCACATATGTTTCCTATGACGCTACGAATGCCTCTATTACTCTCCCTTAGCTGACAGTTACATTTTGCTGTCCACTCCCGCTCGGCTTGCCTCTCTGCAAACATCAAGCGGAGCCATATACTTGCATAGCTATAACACTATATTAGACTTGACTCCAGCCCACCATGGGAATAGAGGGTCCAAAAAAAGGTCAAAGGTATTCATCTGGTCAGGAAAAAAGGAAAAAGACATATAAGGTCTTTTTAAAAATCCTGGCATGATTTTTTAATGGCTGACTGTTTACATGAGCCAGAGTAACCTGAGCTCCATGGTGCTACGTTTTTTTTTTTTAGTTTTTTTTCCAGCAGGCTTTGCTCTTCACACCAAGGCAAAGCCTTCATGAATACCATTCCAGCTATACAATTTGCCTCCTCTCGCACTGCTTATGACACAACCATCTTAGCAAATATAACCATTACTGTATATTTCATTCTCACTATAAAAACCAAGAGCCTCCTCTTTATGTTTCCAAACACTGAGAGAATATAAAATACACAAATAAATCATAATAATAGAAATAAAAACAAAGAAAAGCCACTGAGGTAAAAAGCCGTGAAGACGAAAAAGAAACTCTGCTACAGCACATTAACAGCGATCATAGAGTTGGGAAAAGTTGTGGAGAGAGAGAGTGTTGTGGTGGATTGATGTGGTGTGATGTGTGGTGGCTGGTTTCTCTGTCCAACAGTGCAGGCCAATAAAGCCATTACTGCACTGGCGTCTCTACCATAGCCAGCAGGTGATACCAGCCAGGTGAAGAGGGAGGGACAGAAAAGTAGACTGGAGAAAAGAGGGGAGAAGAAAGAGGGGGGCAGAGATTTAAAAGGAAAAATAAAGCTTTCTTCTTCAGTACTAAATATTTATTGTTTTTAAAGAAAAAAAAAAGAAGAGGACTGCATTCAGCATCTTTGATGTGCGTCTTACTTCAACCTGAACTGCCAGGTCTTTGAAGCCACAAAGAACAAAGCCCAGGGAGATGAAGCGCTGGAAGTGTCATCAAGAAGACGAAGTGCCACAACACGCTTCATTCATGATGGTTTGCTGGCCTTTTTGTTTCGCTTTACTTATTTCAAGACCTGCATTTCAAAAAGGTAAATATACCCAAAGCCAAGCTTTTAGCATACATCATCGCAACATGCAGGGTGTCTGACCTGGCACAAACAGTTTTTTCATCCTTACATCTACCTGTGTTACCATGCAACCAAGACTTTCCTCATGCATATTTATGGTATAATTGTAAATGCAGAATAAAGATTTTTTTTTGCACTGGCAAATAATATTGAAAAGAGTTGCAAATAAAATTTGAGTAGAAGAAGGAAAAAGAACTATACATGCATATTCTCAAATACTCCAATTTTATATATATCAGATATAAAGTTTTTAATTGTACACACCACATTAAGCATGTGTTGTGTATTACAACTTTTTGCAAAATAATGCTTTAATCAAAATCTTACTTTAAAACAACTAATCCCCACTTAAGCTGGTCAGCTGAATCCACATGGTGGCCCAGGAAAAATAAATCCACTCGCAAAGAATGTAGATGCAGACAACAATTGGACACAGATGTGAGAGGAATTAGGCACAGTTTACAAAATGCTACACTTCACTTGTATCTCTGTACGTAGCCAAAGAAATGACGGCTGCCAGCAAATGCAACATTAAATCCTTTATTTCTCCTCATTCCTAAGCTACACATCCGTTTCAAAATTAGCAATCAGTAATTCACTTATATTTACTTTTGAACTTATAAGAAAAAATATCTTTGTTTAAATAATCCAAAACACCTTTAAGATGAAGACAACTGCATGTCTATGGTTTACAATGACACACACTTTGGCTCAGCTTCCAAGATGTTGTTTAGCAAATTACGGATGCTAGTGTAAAATTTTGTACTCATCTGTAGTCAAAAGCACAATTATCAGCAGATGGGTTGTATGATGATGTGCAATTTGTCTTTCTCATTTGGCTCAATCTGACAATGTGCTCTAGCAATTTATTCAATAGCTACATTAAATCTGTTAATACTGTGCTCTTCAACCCTCAAAATTATTTCCAGAAGGCCACTTTGCCTTTGAGGGGCCATCAAACAAGATTTAAGGTGGACATTTTATCACAACCTGCCGACCACCGTGACCACTGCAAAGCGAGAGAGACTTTACAAGACAAAGCTGAAGGAAGGTCCAGGGTCAGATCTTAACGACTGTGTCCCTTTAATGCTTGTGACTTACTGCTTTAATTCTTTTAAATCTGAGGCAGTCATCTTTCATAATGAAGAAATGATTAATTATGTTTGTTAAGGAAGAAAAAATAATTGGGGTTAATAAAGCAAAATAGTTTAAAATTTTTCACTTTACAATTAAAATTCTCTAGAGGCCCTTTGAAATGCAATGATCACTGTAAATATACTTTGTGAAGTGGCAGTCTTCCATATAAGCATACGCAACATGAACGTATTTACAAACAAACACAGAAAAGGATATTAGTGATTGAGAAGCTGCAACGACAGTCATGAAAAAGCTCATTTCCTGCTCTTTCAACCACATATTTCAGATCCAAACAGTGGCGTGTTAACAAAACAACACCCCACAGTATTTAGTAAACAACCCCTGCCCACT
>JAPMNP010634321.1:0-10962 GCA_029874935.1 Atherina boyeri
AAATGTAAACAATAACATCATTTGGGGGCTGCAAATCCGTTTTTGAAATGAGAATATCCTGGCTATATTACGGTTGAGAGTGATATAAGCATTTGAAATGAACATTATTTTTAATGTCTTGTATCAGCACCATGTCATGATAACTTAAAATAAAGACGATACATAATTCTTAAGTATGGCACCTTTAAAAAACCACCTGACACATCTATAATGTAAACCAACTACAAATAATGCAAATTAATGGGTGTGTAACATACATGCCATGCAATTATCACAGGTAGTGCTGAGGTGGCAGGGGCCCCATAAAGGTTCGAGCTGACCCTGCATATAGTGGACAATTTGACCAAAAATACGACTCGCTTATTCACCACAGCAGCATCCCTCTGTTGTTTCTCTTTTCTCAGCGGTGATGTAATAAACTCCCGCGCTTTGGTAATTTACTAGTAGCTAATAGAAACAAAGCATTCACTTTCCTTATATCAATTCCATCCAATAGGCTCAGAGAATTGTTATCAGCCAATTGTGTTCGTTTTGAGCTACCCTGGGGTCCAATGAGCAGTAAGTAGAGTTAATAAATCAAGCCAATGGTAGTTAAGCTGTATTGTGTGACCGAAGCAGGGTCTGCCGGGTTCATTTCGCCGCTTCTCCACCCGGCTGGTCTTTTTGGATCTCACTGCAATGGCGGAACAACAGCAGTTCTACCTCTTGCTGAGTAACCTCATGAGTTCTGACAACACTGTCAGGAAACAATCAGAGGTAAGAAAAGACGTTGTCTTCATGGCTGACAAGTTGGGTGGCTGTTGAAAACTGTGTGGTCAGGCTAGCAAAAAGCTAACCGCCTAGCGGTCCTGTCTGGCCGCGCGCTGCCAGCTTTCACGTCAGACTGGATAGCCCACGTGCGATATGAAAGCCTAGTATAAGTCAGCTAACGCTAACTACCGCCTTGTTGCGTAGTTAAGTGGACATCATGTAGATGTAACAGAAACAGACCGTGTCGTGACACTGTCTAGACGTGTGCGTGTAAATGTCTGTGTGGTGCTCAGGTTGTTAAATAGAAAGTGAAATGCTCCGTTTGTCGGGTCCTAATCTCAAATCTCCAGCTGACAGGGAAGCTAGTCTTCAAGCTAGTGGAATACAGGAAGTAGCGTGGAGCTAAGTAGCTACCACAGTGTTGCTAGGTTTGAAAGCTAGCAAGCTGCATTGAGTACAATAACATACTTAAAGCTTAAACGTGGGGGGTTTGAAATTTAAGCACAAAGCTACATATTTGTATAATATTGCCCTTATACGCCAGTAGCAAAATGGACTGTGAATATAACTTCATTTAAATGGAGAGATAAACTGGCAGTACTTGTGAAATGGCCTTCAGTGGTTTGATATGAAAGTCAGTCTATCCTCCCTGGTTAGACATACTGCCATCTTCATAGTTTGTTATAATTGTATAAATATATAGTATTTACTCCTAAAGCTAATGGTCGAGTTCACGTCTCTACACAGACTCGCCTCTGTTCATCCACTTTCACTGGATTAGTTTCTCTGAGGATTTGTTTGGGCTGCGTCTAGCTGGCCTATTCACTCTCTCCCACCACGATTAGCCTCTTGCCGCGGCAAAGCATTGTTACCGGGTTCTCTCTTCAACACCCGACTTTTGGATGAGGTGGTTGAATCTTATCACGAACACCCCCATCACGAGCAGTCAGCGTTTTTCTTTACAAAGCACAGACTGTCTGTCGCGATGCTAAGCTCATTGGCATTCATCCTTTATAGAAACTCACCCCTTCGGACTCAAACACATAAAGGGAATTGATCCATCTATAAAAGCCCCTAACTCATTTTAAATGCAAAATACTACACCTACGGAACATTTAGGTGCCCTAGCTGTTTGCCCAATCTAAGGCATATTTGTATTATTAAGCTAAGTGGGGCAGTGTTAATCTTGATGTGTTGTGACCAAACTGAAAGTATCCTCCCTGTTTAGTTGAAGTGACTGTATATAGTCCACTGATGGGGATCAGTAGTTAATTACCTTACAACCTAACAAAGTCAAATTGTTAATTAAATCTTAAATTTAATCTAAATATTAAAGGTGTTTTTTTGTATTAATCCTGTTTTTTATATAAACTCAGCCATTCTGTTGTCTAAATCAGCTCTGTAAACATGACCATTTATCAGGTTTCTGTAGGAGTTGCTGATTGTGTTTACATGCACTGTTTTACTTACTCAGTGTGAACACACCTTGCCATTCAAATTCATGTGCTTTATCTGTAATCTTATTTCAACACGGTGTAGCTTTGCCAAACTGATGCACCTCCCAAATTTGTTGTTTGTTATGATGAAATATTCACTTGACAACACCCACGGCAGTCAAGGATCTTGCTTTTTAGTAATTGTGGCCCTGAAAGATATCTAGTTGGGCTTCTTTTAATCTTTCAACCAGTTTAAGGAAGGAATGTTTTTTCTGTTTACCTTTTTTGAGGCTGCCTCCACATGAGTATCTGTTTTCCGAGTGCACACCTTAAGTGCAACAACATCCCAGACACGAGTGTGCTTTCCTGTTTGTTAGTGGAGACTATAACAAACAGGAACTATTTCAAGTTCCATGCTTCAAAGAAACAAATTGGATAATTAAGTATTTATTGGTAAGATTAGATCAGAATTTTCTATACTGAAATAAATTAAACAGAACTTTTTTTTTTTCTATTTTTGCTTTTTCTGAAATTTTACTTCGTTGATGAGATGAATACTATTCACCCTTTTTAGTATATTATCACCAGTATATTATCACACCAGTTAATATTTGCTACAAGAGCCCGGCAGAACCGAAGAAAAAACATGAGGCTTTCTCAAAGGAGGAAATACATTTTTAAGTAATCAAAAAAGAGCATTTCTTTGACTTTTCTCTGTGCATTCCTTTTCTTTGCAGGAGACCTATGACACAATCCCAGGCCAAAGCAAGATCACATTCCTGCTGCAGGCCATCAGAGATGCATCTGCTGCAGAGGAGGTTTGTACACTCAGTACTGCATATCTTTTGCATGACATGTTTAATTATTTCAGTTTGAAGTGGAGGAAAACCTCAAATTGGGGGAGAGGGGGGGGGCAGTAATAAAACCATTTACTTGTTCATCAGCAATAGAAATTCAGTCTGTCCAACATCATCGATCGCATTTTAAGAATCTAGTCATCACACATCAGCCCTCACCACATACTGACTTGGAAGGCTGTTCATGACTCAGTTTCACCATTTGGTCAGTTAAGTTAGCTGTGACTCCACCAGCTGCTTGGTCCCTCGTGTTTCCTCCCCTTTTCTTTACCTCAAGCTGGATATTTTTAGAGTCCTGAAATGGGAGCAGGCAGAGAGGTGCTTGGCCCACAGAGAATGACTTGCTTTCTAAGATGCTGCAGGTTTTGTCAGCGAATTTGTTATTTTTACCATTTGATCCTTAATATTTCAAATATTCAAACTCCCTGCACATGTTTGTATCAGCAGTCATGTTGTTTGCTAGATTCATAAGGAAATTGTGGCCTCTCTACCTTTCCAAGTTAGAAATTGACAAATTGTTTTCCCTAATGGTTTAACATTGATTTGATCAGACCCAGGGCATGTTGAAACCTCATTTTGTGTCCTCAGGTCAAACAGATGGCAGCAGTGCTGCTGCGGCGGCTCCTGTCATCCTCCTTTGAGGAAATCTACCCAGGATTGACCGTAGAGATGCAGACAGCCATTAAGACAGAGCTGCTGACCAGCATCCAGCAGGAGACCTCACCAAACATCCGCAAGAAGGTCTCCGACATTGCAGCTGAGCTCTCCCGCAACCTCATTGGTAAAATTTAAGTTGTATTTTTATTTTTTTTTATTTTTTTCAAAGAAAAATACATTTGTTTTTGCAATTAAGTATTTGATATATTTTGACCGCTTATTAAGTAATAAGTATAAAGAGGGGCTCATTATTATTTTATTGTGATAAAACTACCTTTTATATGTTAAGTAACTTGCAGCTGAGTTTACCTGGTCATTATAATTGACATAATCAGTCGTCTTCTTCTAATTTAGATGACGATGGGAATAACCAGTGGCCAGAGGTGCTCAAGTTTCTGTTTGACTCTGTGAACTCTGACAATGTCGGTCTGCGAGAAGCTGCTCTGCACATATTCTGGTGAGCTCCAGTTACACGATCGGCTTGATCTAAATCTCTGTTCGGACAGATGTACTGCTGGCTGACAGGTGTGGGTCTTGCCTTTTTGCTTTAGGAACTTTCCAGGAATCTTTGGCAATCAGCAGCAACACTATATGGAGGTTATCAAGCGCATGCTTGTTCAGTGCATGCAGGACCAGGCAAACCCACAGGTAAAACTTAATACATGTTGCACATTCAGTGTCATACCCCACTCTGATTTTCTTAGCTTGGCCATCAGTTGTGCTAAGGATGGGGTAAATGTTTTTAATTACCCTCCCAGATTCGTACCCTGGCGGCCCGGGCTGCAGCATCTTTTGTTCTGTCAAATGAAGGCAACACAGCTCTACTGAAGCACTTTTCTGACCTGCTGCCAGGCATCCTGCAGGTAAAATGTCAAAATCACTGGAATATTATCTGTGAACGTTGTCTGATTCCTTCACTTCTTTTGCCTGATGCTTTTGCAGCAGTAATGCTTTCAGACAATAAAAGTAGCTATGAGTCATTTAAAGGCCATTTTTTAAAAGCTTAATAATTAATAGCATGCATAATTTCTGTGTGCCTCTTTTATCCACCTTTTTATGTTCATGAAAACCAAACCAGTATAAAAGGAACTGAAGAAATGACTGAAAATGGAGTGTAGAATAGGAAAGTTTGAGCTGCAATGCTTACTTGTGCAGTCTTTTTTTTTTTTTAAAGGGGCACAGTAGAAGTTGCTCATCAGGCCTAGTAAAGATTAGTCCTCACTCTGAAGTCAGAAAAACCTTATTGACTAAAACCAAATACATATATACATTAGAAGAGCAAAAGTAGCTGCATTAAAAAAGATGAGGTTAAAATATTACCCAATATCCTTTATCCTGTTGTCTTGTGTTGCAATAGTATTTTGTGTCTGACTCATCAGATTGTAGTTGTGATATTAATAGTAACATAGGTGTTTGCATCACTAACATGACTTTTTTTTGTTTGTTTTTGTTTCATTGTCAGGCTGTGAATGAGTCGTGCTATCAGGGAGATGACTCTGTGCTCAAATCTTTAGTGGAAATTGCTGACACTGCACCCAAATACCTGAGACCCAACCTGGAGGCCACGCTGCAGCTCTGTCTAAAGGTACATTTCGTCATTCTAATTTTAAAAATCTCTTTGAGCTGTTAACATTTAAGCACTGTTTAGTGAAGCATTGGCTAATTACGTGTCCTGTCTCCTCAGCTGTGTGCCGACACAAACCTGACAAACATGCAAAGGCAGTTGGCATTGGAAGTCGTCGTCACATTATCAGAGACTGCAGCGGCCATGCTGAGGAAACACCAGGCTATTGTAGCTCAGAGTGGTGAGGATTTGGTTAATCTGCTGGAGGTGGTTGTAATCAGGATCAGAATTGGTTAGATGATAGTATTTATATTCTCAGTGCCCCAGATGTTGGCCATGATGGTGGACTTGGAGGATGATGACGAATGGGCCATGGCTGATGAGTTGGAGGACGATGACTTTGACAGGTATGGCCAAGAAACTCTTGCCTTTGACTGCTGGTTGATGTTACAAGGCAGCAAAAAATCAAAATGTGGATGTATACAGTATGTAGTCTTCCACTTAAGTATTTCAGAGTTTTTCATTTTATAACGCAGTATTGTCAAAGTAGAGGAAAAAAAGCTATTTAAACCTTTTTTTGTTTCTGAATTCAGTCCTGTCTTGCTTCAACAGTAATGCTGTGGCTGGTGAGAGCGCTCTGGACAGAATTGCCTGTGGTCTGGGAGGAAAGATAATTTTGCCCATGATCAAACAACACATCATGCAGATGCTGCAGAACCGTGAGTGAAGCTGCAAATTGGAAATGCATTGATGTGGTTAAATATTTACAGTGAGCCAGTAAATGTTCAGTTGAGGGATATTTCATCATTTGAGAACATGTAAAGCTAAAATCTAACAGTCTGCTTTTTCACATTTATTAATGGTTTAACTACAGGTCAGTTTTAAGTGTCATTCTTGTTTCTTAGCTGACTGGAAGTACCGCCATGCTGGGCTGATGGCTTTGTCAGCCATCGGTGAGGGTTGCCATCAGCAGATGGAGGCCATCCTCCAAGAGATCGTCAGCTTTGTCCTCCTGTTCTGCTCTGATCCTGTAAGAAGTAAACCGGCTATAGATGTTTGATCAATGTTTACATGTGTTTTTGTTTGTTCACAAATGTTATAAATCTTGCAGCATTGANNNNCCCAAAATGTGATGTGTTTTTTTTTCTAGCATCCAAGGGTACGTTACGCTGCCTGCAATGCCATTGGTCAGATGGCCACAGACTTTGCCCCAACCTTTCAGAAGAAATTCCATGATAAGGTACATGAAGCTTTGAGTCCTGAAAGGTGTTTTTGTTTTTTAAATGGCTCCTAGGTTGTTGGCTTTTTAAAAATATGTTTACTTTTTTTTTTTTTTTTCTTTCTTTTTTTTATGTTAAAATTGGATCATGTTGTCTTTTAAGAATAAAATCCAACATAAATAGTTTTTAGTTGAGTTTTTTAAAGTCCAATATAATAAAGATTGAAACTGCTTGCTACAAACGGACTGACTGTGTCTCATTTCTTCCAGGTGATCTCGGCCCTTCTTCAGACTATGGAAGACCAGAGTAACCCTCGGGTGCAGGCGCATGCTGCTGCTGCCCTCATCAACTTCACAGAGGACTGTCCCAAATCACTGCTCATCCCTTATCTGGATAGCTTGGTGCAGCACCTTCATGTCATCATGGTTGCCAAGCTGCAGGAGGTACAGAAGGTTTATGTTTTTTTTTTTTCTGGGCTAATCTGTGACAAGGTTGGCTCTCAGCAGTGTCATGTTTCCTTTTTTTTTTTTTTATTCTACCAGCTGATCCAGAAAGGTACCAAGCTAGTCCTGGAGCAGGTGGTGACATCTATTGCGTCTGTGGCTGACACAGCAGAGGAGAAGTTTGTGCCATATTACGACCTGTTCATGCCCTCCCTCAAACACATCGTAGAAAATGCGGTGCAGAAGGAGCTCCGGCTGCTCCGTGGCAAGACCATTGAGTGCATCAGTCTCATTGGCCTGGCTGTTGGCAAGGATAAGGTATGATTAGACACAATGGGATTTAAACCGATTTTGTAAGGGAAGCAGTTGGCCTTCATTTTCAATCTTTGCTTTTCCCCTCTTTGGTTACCAGTTCATGCCAGATGCCTCTGCTGTCATGCAGCTGCTCCTCAAAACCCAGACGGATTTTAATGACCTGGAGGATGACGATCCTCAGGTAGAAAGACTTAAACATAACATGGAACTGCTCTGTTCATGGCATTTTGTTTCCACAGTCAGCCTGCCATGTTTTGTTTGTGGTTTAGATCTCATACATGATATCAGCCTGGGCCAGGATGTGCAAGATCCTGGGAAAGGAGTTTCAGCAGTATCTCCCTGTGGTGATGGGCCCACTTATGAAGACTGCATCCATCAAGCCTGAGGTGGCGCTCCTTGACAGTAAGTAAAGATTTCCGTCTCTATGTATATTTAATCTTCCAAGTCCAAAAAAGATTAAGACATAAAATAAAAAATGTCTGTTACAGCCCAGGACATGGAGAACATATCAGAGGATGATGGTTGGGAGTTTGTTAACCTCGGAGACCAGCAGAGTTTTGGAATCAAGACAGCCGGCCTGGAAGAGAAAGCCACTGCCTGCCAGATGTTGGTGAGCAAAAAATCATGATCTGAAAAACTAAAATATTCACTGCCAGTCCTACCAAGTAACACAGTGGTCTGTTCTTTTATTCTTCTAGGTGTGTTATGCCAAAGAACTGAAAGAAGGCTTTGTGGAGTACACTGAGCAGGTGGTGAAGCTGATGGTTCCTCTGCTGAAGTTCTACTTTCACGATGATATCCTTTTTTTTTTCTTCATAAACCACAGGACAAAAATTGCATCTAAAACTGTTGAATTGGATCCAAATGGTGGCTTCAACCTGGAGTCTTACTCGTTCATACACTATTTAAATTCACATAAAGTTGGAGAAAATGAGCAGAAATATACATATATTTGATGATGCAAAAGTTGGCTTGAAGATGGAGTTCGTTTTTTTCTTTGACGGTTTCACGTGTGAGAGTGGCCGCAGCCGAGTCCATGCCCCTGCTGCTGGAGTGTGCCCGAGTTCGAGGACCAGATTACCTCACCCAGATGTGGCACTTCATGTGTGATGCCCTCATCAAGGCCATCGGCACCGAACCCGACTCGGATGTCTTGTCTGAAATAATGCATTCTTTTGCCAAGGTAATTCTCCCTTTATACTTCCAGTCACAGCAACACCAGCTCAACCAGCCAGAGAAGGGGAAAGATGCTGGTGTAGACCAGACGGCTTTTAATAGGTCTTTTTACAGATTATGGTGATAACGAGCCTGATGTATTTTTGGATCTAACTGAAGCGTTTTTTATTTTAGTGCATTGAGCTGATGGGAGACGGATGTTTGAACAACGAGCATTTTGAAGAACTGAGTGGCATCCTGAAAGGAAAGCTAGAGGAGCATTTTAAGAACCAGGAGCTCAGACAGGGTGAGGACTCACCACAACCAGAAAACACATTAACATGTTTCTCTTTAATATAGTGTCAGATGTTCCATCTGGACAAAGTCGTGGCCAAAAATGCCTCCATTGACTTCCATTAAAACTGTATTTATTAATTTTTGTTTCATGACCTTTGCAGTTTAAAATCATGTATTCTGTTATAAAAACCACGAAAAAATAACTTTTTGTATTTGACATATGAAATAAAGGAATTATTCAAGCAATCAGGTATTTTTAAAGGATTATTTGGAAGTGATTGAATCTTAAATAGTTTTGAGCAGGTCCAAAGTTTAGTGATTTTATGATTTAAAGACAGGATAAATATTAATTTATGATTATTTAATAGCAACTTTTTTGCCATGAAGGTGTCCCAAAGCTGTTAGTCGAGGAGTGCTGTGTTTAATACAACATTGGTGTCTGGTTTTGGTTCACAGCCAAGAGGCAGGATGAAGACTATGATGAGCAGGTAGAGGAAACGCTACAGGATGAGGTAAATATTTCAATTCTCTGTAGGAATTAGGGTTTTACACTCTCCCTGATATAAATCTGTCAGCCGTTACCAGCAGAATTTTACTTGTCTTTTTGTTTCCATCAGGATGAAAATGATGTGTACATCCTGACCAAAGTGTCGGACATCCTGCATTCAGTGTTCAGCAGTTACAAAGAGAAGGTGCTACCTTGGTTTGAACAGTTGCTGCAGCTCATCGTCCAGCTTATAGTAAGTGTTTCATGTGTTTTGGATGTGCAGCTGATGGTTCAGTGACCTGTTGGGGAAACATACATGTGACCAAATGAAGGTTTCAACTTGATTAATTGATCAATCTGCTTGTGTTTTAGTGTCCCAACAGGCCGTGGGCTGACAGACAGTGGGGTTTGTGCATCTTTGACGATGTGGTGGAGCACTGCAGCCCTTCGTCCTTTAAATATGCAGAGTATTTCCTGCGGCCGATGTTGCAGTCACTGTGTGACTCAAGCCCCGATGTTCGGCAGGCTGCCGCCTACGGTGTTGGCGTCATGGCTCAGTTTGGCGGGGACAACTATCGCCCGTTCTGCACAGGTGTGTTTCCAACAGCCGATCTTTGGTAGTTGTCATATTATTGCTTTTAGTTGACAACAGGGATGAAAGTTTTCTGTCGCTACAATGGATTTTTGTCAATTGGAAAAATGAGGGGTGGGGAGAAAAACTGATTTGAGGTTTGTTTTTGTTGTGGCTCCGTTAAGACTTTTCAATCCAATTCCTTCAAAGTATTAAACTTTGGCATAGCTGTTACATTAGCCAATCAGAGAGGGGGCAGGGCAGGGCACTGATGACATGGATGGAAGTAAAGATGGCCAAAAGTTATCTATGGATATATGTAACTAACTCAAATTGGACAGTGGATCAATACCATTTGAGAATGTTTTCCTCTATGAATTTGTCTTTTCCCTGCTTATTACTCTGACTGTTAAATTAATGAGTGGTGTTTCACCTCTAACCGTGTTACTCACGGTGCAAAAAGCTCAACCTGCCAGGTGTGCACTAAAATAATTGTCTACTAAAATAATAGGGGGGGCTGTAAATTTTTCTCCAGCACACCTTCTCTTTACCTGGTGCAACAGTTACAACCGAGGCACCCGCATCTATGGTCGACCATGTATGTGTCAAGAAAATATGCATTTGCAACATGTCCCTCACGATGTCTCAGCAACTAGTCATGCTAAGGATTAAAAAAAAGATTATCAATATCTAATGCACATGCCTCCTGCTTCTGCACACATGGCATTGCCCAGTACAAAGAAAATGGTCAGCCAAACTGTAAAACAAGATGTTCTCTTCAAATGCAGATGAATCAACAAATGTTAATGTAGGAATGGGACAAAATATCGTTTGATGAAATATCACGATACAAAACGCATCGAGTTTGAAAAAAATGGATCGCGAAATAGACTAGACAAAAAAACAAAAATAAATAAAATTAAAAATTTTAAAGATTTTAATTTAGATATGTTAGTTTTTCTAAGGAAGAATCAATCCTAGGCCAGGACCATGGATTAAGTGAGGCTGAGATAACTTGACTTAAGTTATCTCCGCTTCACTTAAGTTAAGTTAACTTAAGTCAGTGGTTATTTACTGTTTAATTTGTTATTGTGCTTATTTATTGATTTAAACATACATTTACGTTAACTTAAAGAGGCTAAATGTAACTTTTTCCCCAAAATAAACATATCATTAGCCTTTTCATGTGACCATTTATGACTCAAACATC
>JAPMNP010634324.1:0-17941 GCA_029874935.1 Atherina boyeri
TTGGGCCCCACCACGTCCACACTTTATATTTCTTTTTACTTTTTTTTTGTTTTTCATAAGTACAGGGCTGCTACATGTCTCTCTAGTAGGTTTTAACAAAGATTAAAATTTTGTTAAAAATGAAAAATCCTCGGCACCACCTTTAAGGTTGGATATGGAATAGGAAAACAACTGATCCAGGGGAAAAGTCGCCATTTCTGCATGTGTTTTGATGCTGTGGAAATGTTTTATGTGGGTCCATTTCGTTGCCCTTTCTGGACCTCTAAGACAGATAACGATATCTCCGGGGCTCTGAAGCAGCTGCTTGACTTGCTGACTGCACCATTTTTTTCAGTGTCAGCCTAGCTGTACCGAACATACTACTGGAATGAAGAGACTGTATTTGGCCACCCACAATGGCGGCCAGCGGCCACTATTGACTATTTGATGTAAACATAACAACACTGTCAAACCCGTCAAAATTTACATCTTATTATATTTTAATTTGAATATACTTTTTTAATGAAATGCTGTACTTTCATTCTGCACCCCTCTAAAAACCTTGTGGAGGTATTGTTTTTTTTTATAAAAAAAAATATAGCTTGTAATAAAAATGTTCCATATGTAACGGGTTCTGCCAGAGGACCCCACAACCTGAGACCACGCCTCGCATCGGTCACGAACCAGGGCACTCTGGCGCGGGAGGCGGACGCTCTAACTACTCGACCAAAAGCCAGCTAATGGCTGAGCAGCCATTACGTCCTTTTGAAGCGTCGGGGAGTGAGATTTACACAACTACATCCAGCAGCTACGCTGCCTCCATTACACATATTCAACCTTTAACAAATACAAGCAAACAAACACAAAAAAGAGTTTGGGCTTACTCACACATTTTCCTTTTTCCTTTTTTTTTTGTACTTTGTGGTCACATATAATCCAATAAATTCTCAGAAAATGCCTTCATGTTTAATACCTCATTTACATTTCTATGGATTTAAATTCTCAGTTAAGAAATCCAGGGTGTCTGACCCTTAGAGAGTGACTTCCTTAATCCTGCCCAGTCACTGAAGGTATAATACGGTCACTAAACTGTGTTTTTTTGTTTCTTAGTCCAACTCTCTTTCATTTTAGTAGCACATTAGCGCAACTATTTGTGCATTCCAGTGTTATACACTGATACAGCATAAGAAACATCCTGCAGCCAACCTCTATGATGATCTCATGGATTAGCCGCATGATCTTGATTTGCTGTGGAAACGAAACTATACCAAACTATAAACACCATCAGCATCATCTGATGTTGGTAGGTGGAGGCTGGCAGAGGGGATATCATAAGCATCATACCAGTTTTTAAACTGATGATTTTATACATTGCACATTTAACAAATAGGAAAGTTCCTATGTTATGCTTGTAAAGCAAATGTCAAATGCTTTGGTGCCTTGGTTGTTATATAACACCGATCAGCCAAAACTATAAACCAGGGGAAGTCAAAGTTGCTAGAATGCATTGTTGTATTGGGAAACCTTCGATCCTGCCATCATATGGAATTGATTTTATAGTGTACTACCCATTTACAGATTGTCATAATGACAGCAACCACGCAAATTAGGACAATGCCTACTACCACACTGCAAAAACTACTCAGAAAGGCCTCAGTTAATTTAAAAAGGACACCTCCAGAGGTCCTTTGTCTATTATTTGACTAATAAGAGTTTTGTTGGTTTGATGTTGGGGCTGATCCATGTGAATTTGTTTTCTTTACCTTTAGTGGTTTTACAGGTATTTACCTTTATATTTTCAGGCAAGTCTGCGCAGCCCTGAACTGACCTGGGAAAGGGTTCGCTCTCAGGTTGATCACATCATCTGGCCTGATGGAAAGAGAGTTGTTCTGCTTGCAGAGGTAATGTCCCTTAGAACCCAGCATTATATCCTGCAAAACCGTGCACCGTAGAATTTAAAGAATGGTTATGATCATAACTAATAAGTATGGCTCAAAACACTTCAACTAAAACACAAAACACTATTTATGATTTGTAATGCAACATTTGTTTAAAGATTGTGTGCAGAATCTACAATATGTATGTATTCTGCTATTGTCAGGGTCGCCTCTTAAATCTGAGCTGCTCCACAGTGCCTACATTTGTGCTGTCTATCACTGCTACAACTCAGGTTAGTAGTTTTTTTCCTGCAGGAATGTGTCATTTTCTGGTACTGCTTGTGGGTCTTGTAGCCATTGTATGTTATGTGTCATCTGTAGGCTCTGGCCTTGATTGAGTTGTTCAATGCTCCAGAGGGACGTTACAAACAGGATGTGTATCTTCTGCCCAAGAAAATGGGTAAGTCTGATTATTTATTTATTCATTTATTTATTTATTTATTTATTTATTCATTTATTTATTTATTTATTTATTTATTTATTTATTTATTTATTCTATAAGTCTGAAAAAACTCTTACACAAGTGATAATTCCTAGTTGATAAAAATGCAATTTCAAGTTTTGCATTGTGCTTTCTTCACCACTTCACCCAAATGTTGCTCACTTCTGCCATCTTATGACTTTACCGAAAAATACACCATCCAGAGGACCACGTTCACTGTCTAGACAGTGTGAATTACAATCTGTGTCTGTTCATAGATGAATATGTGGCCAGTCTGCACCTGCCAAACTTTGATGCCCACCTGACAGAGCTGACTGACGAGCAGGCCAAATACATGGGCCTCAACAAGAATGGCCCTTTCAAACCCAATTATTACAGGTTGGTGTCACTCTTGTTAATATTTTGTTATCTCTTATCACCTGTTAGCACCTTTGACCACAGTATATAATGTGGTAAACTGTTAAGATGTGTATGTGTATGTGTAAACACTGTATTTCTTTCACAGGTACTAAAGAGGCTGTCCGATATGCAGCAAGCAGTTGCCCTGGGATAAACAGAGATATCTATTTTATTTTCTAAACTGATACAAAATGGAGGAATTATTTTACTTATGCTGAATGTAACTTATTAAAAGCACCTCAGAATTAGTGCTAATATTACAGAGAACTACATGTAGAGAAACTATAATATATAATCAACTAATATGTCTTGACACGTTTAAAAAAAAAAGATTACTTGCATGCGTTGATGTGTGTTTATGTATTTAGTTGCTACAGA
This sequence comes from Atherina boyeri, assembly GCA_029874935.1. Taxonomy (NCBI): domain Eukaryota; kingdom Metazoa; phylum Chordata; class Actinopteri; order Atheriniformes; family Atherinidae; genus Atherina; species Atherina boyeri. Next base: position 3,136 of record JAPMNP010634324.1, read on the forward strand.
TTAATTTACTTCATAAATCACAGAGCTGTTGATTTTTTTGTTTACTCTTTTTATGCACAGTGCCAAGTTAGGGCTGTATGTACGAAACAGAAAAAACCATTCATGTTTTGTTTCTTGGTGGCATCAAGACTTTTTGGGTACATTCCATGAGCCGGAGTTTAGGTTGAGCCAAAACAAACTCTGTGTTAATATGCACATTCTTTTAGAAATGCTTGTTTTGTATGCATGAAGTTATCTCATTGAATGATATCTGCATACAAGCCTTAAAAGGTAACATCCAGTTATACATTAGAAATAGTACTCGTAATAGAAATAATATGACTGAATATTATTTATTTCCATCATTTCTAGCAGGCTGTGAGTGTTGCTGTACATTTTGAAATCCCTGACCAGTGGAACTAAAGTTAACACATGAAACATTATTTCGAATTTACATGGTATTTTATGACTTGGCACAGGATTTGTAAAAGATGACAGGCTTTACACATTCCCAAAGAAGATGTTAGAAAATCTTGAACCAGTGTAGCATTTTCCAACTACTTTAAACTCTTTCAAGTTTCCATTTGCTCACTCACATTCCAACTGAGATCTGTGTCACTGAGGAGCCTTTGACTGGATAATGCCTTTTAAGGCCATGGTATGAATGTGCCTTTTTTGATCATTTATAACTCTGTCTTCTAAGAAGTTGGGACACAGTAAAATGTAAACATTTTAAAATAGGACCAAGAGAACATATTAAATGCTAAAACTGAGAGATTTGATTGTTTTTGGAAAAAAAAACAAACAATGCTTATTTTGTATTTGATGCCATTAACAATTCTGAAACGACTGGGACAGGTTGAAAAGAAAAAAGTCTGGAAACTTATGTTTCTGTATGGTAAATATAATAAATAAAAAGAATCAAATAATGTAAACAAGTTAGTATCATGAGTAGTTATGAAGAGAGAAGTCTGAGTTCCTCAGAAGTAAAGATGGGGTGAAAAGACTCTTTGGGCTAGTACTTCAGTAATTTGAACCATTTATATTGTTTCTTATTGAAAAATAAAGGAAATTTGGGGTATTTATCACCTACAATCTTATTACTAGATTTAGAGACTCCTGGAGCAACAAACCCAAAATGAAAAAAAAGGACAATAATTATTGAAAAGTGTTTTTAAATCTATCTCACTCAGAGATGTATAATATAGCACAGTGAAGCATTATCATCTTAGTTTTCTATGTATTGCTCAAATGCATTTAAATATAGCCATATTTTCTAACAAATTAAGAAAAAAATCAGTTTCAACATTTCACATATTGTCTTTGTCCCATTTTCAGCAAATTGCTGCTTTCTGTTTTGTTTTTTCTTCTTGTTTGTTTTTTACTCAGTTAATGCATTGCCCAACTTCTCTTGAAAGGGGTTGTACAACAACTAAACTTCTGCACTGACCTTAATTGAATTATTCATTCCTTTTTGTAAAACCACATTTATTTGTGGTACATTTAATGTCTTCCTTCTGCTTCTGCTAGTAATTGTAACTCTAATGTATGAGCTGTACTTTGAGAAAAATATTAGTCTTTGTCTGGTATATGATTGTCAGTGTCCTGATTTGATCTAGCAATGTCACTTTAAGTAATGTTTTATTTGATCAAAATAATATGTGTATGCTATGTATGTAAATGAATGCATTAAATCAGCAATAAAGCAAGTCTTTTTATCAGAGACAAGTTACTNAAAAAAAAAAAAAAAAAAACTACAGAGAACAGAGGAGAGGCTTTTGTGGTTACACAACGTATTTTCCTTTTTGGGAGGGGGGGGGCTGGCATTCATGGCTGCTAACGCTTTCACATAGCTCTCCAAATGTGCCTTACTGCTACATTCTTCACATTGTTTTCAGTCAAAGTCAGCCCTGCTGGTTGAGCGTAGAATTGCTGTCCCTCTCTGGAATATTCTCCAACTCCTGAGCACAAGGCCGGCTGCGTTAGTTTCTAATATTAGCAACTCAGTCAATGGACTTGGAGGAGGAGGGGCTGAGAGTGTTCTGGAAACCTGGTTGTAACTATATAAGCAGAGTTTGAGTCAACCAAGGCATGAGTTTCAGAAGAAACACAAACAGACAGAAGCTGCAGAGAAGAAAACCACCCAGGGAGGCCCTTCCACACTTCCAAGCAACAGCGAGGTTATCATTGACGGTAAGCAGCAACAACTAGAAGATATTATATGTGTGTGGTTCAACATGTGAATATAAATATGCCTGCAAAGATGAAGTGGGATTTTTGTTAACTTTCTTAATCAGCATAGATACATCTATGACCTTTATGTTACATTTTTATTGATAGTGAGTGTTAGAAGCAGGCACAAAACTACTTGAGGCTTGTCTGTGAATGTTTCATCATGAATAGTTAAATTCAGGAGATTATGAAAAAGAACCTTAAGATAAAGATTTTGTGAAATAGAGTACTTATTGGCATAACTTGTTGCTAGTTTTCTAGCCACTCATATAGTGTTCAACACTTTAAAGTGCTCTAATTATCTAACATTGATAAATATATGAACCAAGTATAAAAATGCTGTCATTATTACTGACAATAGGCTATTGATTGTATATTCTAAAAAGCAATGTTTTCTGGATTTGTCTAGACAAACAATAAGCAAGATGTCCTCAGCAAAGGGAATTTCCATTGGCATCGATCTTGGCACCACCTACTCTTGTGTCGGGGTTTTCCAGCATGGCAAAGTGGAAATCATCGCCAATGATCAAGGCAACAGGACCACCCCCAGCTATGTGGCCTTCACTGACACCGAGAGGCTCATTGGAGATGCTGCCAAGAACCAAGTTGCCATGAACCCCGTCAACACAATCTTTGATGCAAAAAGGCTCATTGGAAGAAAGTTTAATGATCCAGTGGTTCAGTCAGACATGAAGCTTTGGCCATTCAAAGTTATCAGTGACAACGGAAAGCCCAAAGTCCAGGTAGAATATAAAGGGGAGACAAAGGCGTTTTATCCTGAGGAAATTTCCTCCATGGTCCTGGTTAAAATGAAGGAGATAGCTGAAGCCTACCTAGGCCAGAGGGTGTCAAACGCAGTCATCACAGTGCCAGCTTATTTCAATGACTCCCAGAGGCAAGCCACGAAGGATGCTGGGGTGATCTCAGGACTAAATGTACTGAGGATCATCAATGAGCCCACTGCAGCAGCAATCGCCTACGGCCTGGATAAAGGTAAAAGAGGAGAGCGCAATGTGCTTATCTTTGATCTTGGCGGAGGCACCTTTGATGTGTCTATCCTCACAATTGAGGATGGCATATTTGAAGTGAAAGCAACAGCAGGAGACACACACCTTGGTGGGGAGGACTTTGACAACCGAATGGTCAACCACTTTGTAGAAGAATTTAAAAGAAAGCACAAGAAAGACATTAGCCAGAATAAGAGAGCAGTGAGGAGATTACGCACAGCCTGTGAGAGAGCAAAGAGGACCTTGTCCTCCAGTACGCAGGCCAGCATTGAGATTGACTCTCTGTTTGAGGGAATTGACTTTTACACCTCTATCACAAGGGCACGTTTTGAGGAGCTCAACTCTGAGCTCTTCAGGGGAACGCTGGAGCCAGTTGAGAAAGCCCTTCAAGATGCCAAACTGGATAAGTCCAAGATCCATGAAATTGTCCTAGTTGGTGGCTCCACAAGAATTCCCAAAATCCAGAAGCTCTTGCAGGACTTCTTTAATGGCAGAGAGCTCAACAAAAGTATCAATCCAGATGAAGCAGTGGCATGCGGGGCAGCAGTTCAAGCTGCTATCCTCATGGGGGACACTTCAGAGAACGTCCAAGATCTGCTGCTGCTGGATGTGGCACCCCTGTCTCTGGGCATCGAGACTGCAGGAGGCGTTATGACATCTCTTATCAAGCGAAACACCACAATCCCCACAAAGCAGACTCAGATCTTCTCCACATACTCGGATAACCAGCCAGGTGTACTGATCCAGGTGTTTGAAGGTGAGAGGGCCATGACAAAAGACAACAATCTCCTGGGGAAGTTTGACCTCACAGGTATCCCTCCTGCTCCCAGAGGTGTACCGCAGATAGAGGTAACCTTTGACATTGATGCCAATGGCATCCTGAACGTGTCTGCCGCCGACAAAAGCACAGGGAAAGAAAACAAAATCACCATCACCAATGACAAGGGCCGCCTCAGCAAAGAGGATATTGAGCGGATGGTGCAGGACGCTGACAAGTACAAGGCAGAGGACGATCAGCAGAGAGAGAAGATTGCAGCAAAGAATGGGCTGGAGTCCTACGCCTACCACATGAAAAGCAGTGTTGAGGATGAGAATCTGAAAGGAAAGATTAGCGAGGAGGACAAAAAGAAGGTCATTGACAAGTGCAACCAGACAATCTCCTGGCTGGAGAACAACCAGATGGCAGAGAAAGACGAGTATGAGCATCAGCAGAGCGAACTTGAGAAGGTGTGCAAGCCGATCGTGACAAAGCTGTACCAGGGCGCCGCGCCATCAGGAAGTTGTGGCAGCCAGGCAGGAGGCAGCTCGCAGGGTCCCACCATCGAGGAAGTGGATTAAAACCACAGACAATCAATTCATCTTAGGAAAAACGCTTTTCAGTGTTGTTTAGTTTTATGAATTATATGATATCACTGTTTTTAAGACTTCACATAATAAACACTGTTATAGACTGTCTTTTGTGAATCATTCATATACATTTTTATTTGTCAAATATATGATTTTGCTGGGCGACTGAATGAGTTGAATTATGGAGTACCATAAAATGTAAGTAAGTACAGTATTTGAGTAACCAAGTTTAGCCGCTTTCCATCACCAAAAAGCTCTAAATATGAATGTTGAGCAGAGGCCAAACTGGTCACCAAGGTGGTTGTCTTGCAGGATTAATACACTTTTACCGGAATCACCAGTTCCCCAAACCACTCCTGATTAAGAATGTTCCGCAGATCCATTTGGTTTATTCCACACATTCTTCCTTGCCAAAACATGGTACCTGGTATACTTTCTGACCCCCAAACTCAACATTTTTCTTTTTAAAAAAAAATGATTTCAGCAGGGTTAAGACTCTGGGAAAAAACAAACAAACATAACTTTAGACTGCTTTATTCACATACACCTTTCATTCAGGGATCCTGACATTTAAATCCATACCTTTTACTGAGTTGATAGTCTAAAAAGATGATAACGCTATCAAGGAATTGCACATCTGTACACCTGAAAACATGCAGAAAAGATAAAGATACTTTATTGTCACAGTAAAACTTTACAACCAATTTTGCTTGGTTGTTCTCCATCAACCGGCAGCAAGAAGTAAGTAGCTTTAAAAACAAAGATCATAAGAGTAGGAGGAACTAAAAGCATTAGAGTATAGAAACAAGAAAAAAAACACAAAAATGCAAAGTAGTGCATTTTTCAATATCTTACATCAGTGTTCATCTGTTATTTACACTGAGTGGGTGGGGTAAGGGATGAAGGGGGGGCTAATGAAAGGCTACAGTCTCAAGCAAGAGGCTGCTCATTAACCTGTTTGTCAGATTTTGACGATCCAGTATCTGTTCTCCTGGCCCTTTTTAACATCCTTAAAAGGAACAATCTTTGTTGTGCTTTTTTTTCTTCTTTTAATGTATTCTTTTTTTCTATTTACACCAGGTGTAAAATGTTCAGACACCATGTGAAATCATAAAGAACCAGACATTCAAAGTGCTCCACAATCTCCAATTCTTCAGTGTTTATGTGAAGTGGATTCTGGATATCTTAAGTGGTATTAGTAGACTTTAATAGGCTACGTTATTCCACTAAGAAACATTATATATATTTTTCCCTTTAATTACGTTTTCGTAAACTTGTATTTCTTGACATTTCTAAAAATGATCTTCATAATTGATCAGGATTTGATTTAGTCCCCATTGACTTCTGAACATGTATTTGTATCCTAAAAGCACGTTGTTCATAACATGATCCACTAGGTGGCGACATCAGATTGTCAATTTTCTGAACACTATGGACTCGCCAGCTACCTGTTGGATCACTCTCATCAATCACCGTCATCATCTTCATCATCATCATGAAATGTCTCTGGGAAAAGATAACATCTTGATTTTCTTTTTTGTTTTGTAGTTTTTCGATTGAAACGTGATGTAGGCTTGTTGTGTTGATAGGCCTACATGAGTGGATATAATGTTGGTGTCAAAGTGCAGGTCAGTGGATTTTTACAAAGTCTCAATATGTGCAATGTCACGCAGCCGGCAAAAAAATAAAAATAAATAAAAAGCCTTAATTATGCAGGGTTAATTGCTCTCGTCTCTCTCTGTCACACACCAACACTTCATTAGTCTATCTTCTCGGTCTAATTAGAGGGAGGGGTTCAATAATGCGCCAACCCTCAGCACCCAAAGGGTTAACCTGCGCAGCCTGTTGTTGAGCGCACCATCCCCATCCAACTGGGCTGTGTCACTAAGGGAAGACGGGGTTTAATAAGAAGAAGCAACAGATGCCCAGATGGTAATTGACCTCGCACCGCGACTGGCGCACGAGCCGAGTGTTTTCAACAACAAGAAGTAGTGAAGGCTTTCTCTGCACGACTGAACGGAGTGATACCGTTTCCAGGGTTCTCTGAAATGAGAGGAGAGCTGAAAAGTTGCCATGAATAGTTGTTAATGTTTGCGCTGCATAATTTTGGTACGAGTTTTGTTGTGGCACCGGACTGAGTTTTGTAGGTAACAGTCAAAGATTCTGCTTCTAAATGATAAGCTCGGTGTGCGTTTCGACTTACCGAGGGCGCAAGTCAGGCAACAAACCTCCATCTAAATCATGTCTGAAGGAGGAGATGGCCAGAGGGGAAGACTCGGACAAAATTATCATTAATGTGGGTGGAATTCGACATGAAACCTACAAGAGCACCCTCAGGACCTTGCCGGGGACGCGTCTGGCGTGGCTGGCGGAACCTGAATCTCAGGTCAGCCCCGACTCAGAAGCTGCGCCCCCGAGTGCCACCGAGTTTTTCTTCGACAGACACCCGGGCATCTTCGCCTACGTCCTCAACTACTACCGAACAGGCAAGCTGCACTGCCCGGCTGACGCCTGCGGGCCGCTCTTCGAGGAAGAGCTTGCGTTTTGGGGGATAGACGAGACCGACGTGGAACCTTGCTGCTGGATGAACTACCGGCAACACCGGGACGCGGAGGAGGCCCTGGAGATATTTGAACCGCCAGAACCAGAGTACAACGACGACGACCGACGGTTTGGCATCGAAGACGGTACCAACAAGTCGAGGGGCTGCTGTCAAGTTTGGCTGCCGAAGATCTGGTTCTTATTTGATGACCCTCACTCATCTAAAGCAGCCAGGGTGAGTTCGGCTGATGTTTTCTATTATTCGTCCGTTCATGTTCAGCGTCAGACCATAAAAAATCAGGGAAAAAAAAGTCTCACAAGATGTCCAAAATCAACAGGTGTCTCCACGAACTTCAGCCAATCAGCAGCTGCAGCGTATTTCATGGTTTATATCAACACAGGGCACACTATCTCCATATGAAACAACCACCTTACGTCTGTCAGTCAAATACATTGAGTCAAGAGTCAAGATTCAGTCACACACATGTTTAACATGAGGGGAACGAAATTGCGAGCCATAGGATCGATAGTGAGGTATCTATAGAAGGCAAACACAATTCAGTTTCGTCATTAACGTGTTATTGTTCTTTCCCCCCTCTCTCTTAGTTAAACCTAACCAATTACTCCATATCAAACACTTGGTCTGTGTTATATAGGCCTATATAGATTTTTATCCCCACTGTGATGTTTATTTCAATTTCTCGTTGGGCTTTCTTTCTATTTGTTTACCAATAGAGGTGATGCCCATGTGACTGTAACTTTAGGCCCTACTAATCCTTATAATAGCTTAAATACAGACATAATCACTGACTATAAAAAATTGATTACTACAATATGAGAATGGTGTTTATTTTTAACTGCTTCTCAAAGATCCGAAGTAATTTTGACAGAAAAGCTCTCAAATCAAGAACCAAATATTTTTTTTTGTGAAAACAATGTTTAGACATTATGATGTTGCCGAAGGTGATCAATGGTGTATTAGTGCATGGAATCATTGTTTGCGTGATGTTGTCCACTGTCAAAACAGGCAAGGATGGAAGTTTAACATTCCTCCTCGTTTTATTGCAATTTACGCAGGCACGCAGTAATACACACAACATTTTTGACATAGGAATTAGATATCTTGGGATTTGATCCAAGTTTTCCAAAATCTTTGGTGAAGAGTAGTTCTTTGTTCAGACAAAGTGGTTTTGAGGACAGATCAGTGTCCTGGCAACAAGTCATATCTTCTCATCTGTCTCTCACTTACTAACAAAAGGGAAGAGGTGGCTGGATGGATTGTTAGAAACAAAAGGGAGCATCTCCAAAAAACACACCACTACACCTGTCTACCACAAGCAACACACCACAATAAACTGGCACAGGGCAAAGGACAACCAACAGCTTAAATACTGAGGGAGTAATTACAAACAAGACGCAGGTGTGACAATTAATGACCGGAATCATGGAGCAGGAAGTATACTCAACATAGTACACAAAGGGAATAAATTCTACAAAATAAAACAGGAAACAAGATAGAACATTCAAAGACAAGACCAGAAACAAAAGAACAGACTACAATGTATAAAGAAGAACTAAACCAAAAACCCACACATCATGACATTTTAACACAAATTATATTATTGGTCTACAATAAGTTAACGTAATGTAATTTTCTTTTTTTAATTTATAACTATCTGGCAACCCCTAGAAATACTCTTCTAACCCTCCTGCCTCATCAGTAGCTGATCTTGACAGAGCCGAGGCAGATGAGGAGCAGTACTTTTAAATGATGGCTTTGAATCTGCTCTGCTGGACAAATGATGCAAGGTCTTTACCTCTAAATTAGGCAAGGCCAATTTAATTGTGTAGCACATTTCACATTGAAGTAATCCAATGTGCTGTACATGTTTAAGGGAAACAGTCAAGAGAATACATACAGCAAGTTACATAAGATACAAACAAACGTTAGCAGGAGATCATAATCGCCATCATCATCATCATCATCATCATCATCATCATCATCATCATCATCATCATCATCAATATGCAATTAAATGGATATATAAAAAAGACTCCCTACCTTGATTTGTTTTAAGAGTTTAAAGACCAAACCTAAAAGAGCTTAGGTTTGAAGCATATTTTGGTGTTTATGCAGCATCAAATCTAAATGCCAATTTTCCTTGTTCAGTTTTAACTAACTGAAGGGGAAGCAAAGTTTGCCCATATGATCTAAGAAGTATTGGTGGCTTATATGACGTCAGCAGATGAGTTATGTATTTTGGACCAGAATTAGTTCAGTAGTTGTAGATGATATTTTATTATTATGTTTTGTTTATAATGCAGGATGTATAATTTTGTGTTGTGTATCTGGAAATGAAACGAAACGAAACTAAACTAAACTAATGAAACACGAAGTTATGTGGCTGAGGCGCACACTTAACCAGGTCCCCTGCTGAGGCAGTAATATAAGAGCTGAGTGTCATCAGCATAACCATGGCAGGATATCTTTTTTGTTTCAATGATCAAACAAACTAGCTTTTCCTATTTCTATTACATGGACTTCATATTTATTAGAGCTGTGCTATTTATCAAGAAATTTTAGAGCAATATTGTTATCACAAAGATATTGCTAATTGAAATTGAACAAGTGCAGGTCCATTAAAGCCCCACTACTGAACTTCGAGAGATTTTCTCACTTTGGCACTCCCTAATGAAGGCTGAATTCGACATCCGTCTGGCATCCTTTCTCTGAGCTCTCCCCAGCCAGTCTGATTTTGACTCTAGTCTAATCTCTAGCTCTGTCACTTTCTCTTTTTGATTTCTATGTGTCTTTCAATAATGTCCCCTTGCTTTGTTTCTTTGCGGAATCAGTCACTATAGAAGACACATAGCTGGGTGAGCACCGCATGCGTGTCTGTCGCCACTTTGAGTGTGTGTCACGTTTGTGTAATTGCGCTTGTGTGTGTGTGTGTTTGTGTGAGATTGGGGGCGTGTACAGAGGTTTGAAAGGTGCGCACTCACCTGTGGAGAGGGTTAGAGGAGAGAGGCAGCCATGGGTAGCCAAAATTTTTGTTGACCGCAAACACCACGCAAACACCACGCAAACATTTTATCCCGGTTTAAGTTCTGTCAAGTATTCACTCAGTTGAATATCCCTGCCTTTTTTCATATTTTCTGTACCGCATGTCGTAGGCTAATAAAAACCCAAAAGCATCCTGGATCCAGCGTCTTTGTTATAGGCCCCAGCGCGTCACAAATATACCGGACCGATCATAGCCTCTCAGCGGATCGTTAAAACCAACAGAGTACCGCAACAGTCACAATACACGTTTAAAACAGTCAGTGTGTTGATATCCAATTGCTGGTATGTGATATATTGCCTTAAAGTAAAATTCAGCTGCCATGTGATGCGGGGGGAAAAAAGGTGTATATTGTTGTTTCTCAGCCTTGAGACACTGCAGGGCAACAATGGCTCCAGGAATCTCACAAAGGATGACATTGTGTCAGCATAACAAATCAGAAGCATAGAGTTTTAAAGGTGTTACAGAAGATGATTCTTTTAAGAATATAGACATTATTATACATCAGGTGTGAAAGCAATGGGACCTAGAAAACATCAGCCAATCATTTCTGCTCTCATCACGTGTTGTATTTGTCTATTGGCCTGTCAATTTCTCAATCACGTTTGCTAATAGCTAATGTTATCCTAAAGGCATAGCTAAGGAGGGAGCTGTGACCCAAATAGGCTGGTCTTGTGCATGCGCTTTATTCAAAAACTCGCTAATGGTCTCTGCTTTCTGAATTGCCACGAACATCTTCTATACTTCCTTTAAGGTCAAAAAGTCTTATGCTCTTGCTGCATTCCAGTTAGAAGGAATTAAGTTAAGGAATTAAGTAAGTCAGTAAGCCGCCCTTGTTCACACATTAGATAGTACCACCATATATTGAAGTATTTTTTTATATATTGCAAGTCATTATTGCACTGTTCAACAGATATATCTTGTTTTCCATTTTCCTAATTTTTTGCTGCCCTTATATTTATGCATATTAGACGACATATTTCCATATGTTAAACATATGGGACACATGTATAAAACATTGCTCAACTACTCAGTTATCTTCGCTGGTAATTCCTTGCTTTTCTCTGAAGTGGTCTGCATTCCCCCTGACCAAATGTTTCTTTTGATCATATGCATCTGGGTTTACAGTTGTATGTGTCAGAGAATTGTCATAGAAAATACTGAATATAAAAATGATGACATTTCATGACTGTAATACAGTGCTGCTGAAGTGTTCAAACACATCTTCTTGCAGGTTGGTTTAGCACTCCAAGGTTCACCAAATATGAGTGTTTTTAAAATGAAAATGGGGTCTAAATATAGATTGAGGCAAAATAAAAATGGCTAGGGAGACAAAAAGAAAGACATAATATAAATCACATAAGGTAAATTGTAGAAAATTTCAATTTTAGGAGCCATCGATCTATAACATATTTATAAATAATGTTTGATATAAACATCCATATTGTCTACTTTTTAAGAGTACTGATAATACATTCAAACTCATCACAATCTATGTGCCCTCAGCTTTTTACTCACAATGAACATGTTTGTTCAGTTTAGAGATAAGGTAGATGTTGCTGTGATGTAAATTGAACTTAGATTTGCTTTCACAAAGGTCATAATTCAGCTTGTATGCTTTTGAAAGGATGCTATGTGCCTAATGGCTTGACAACAAAAGTAGTAGAGGGTTTATTGGAGTAAACATGAAAGCAAGTATCAAGTGTCGCCAGCAGGAGATGTTGGGCTTAGAGCCAGAAAGGAAAACACATTTAGCTGTGAAAGAGAGTGCCTCATCCTATCTGTAGTATCTGTTTGTCTACATATGGAATTGAATGGTCCATTCAGAAAGTCTCACAGCATTGCACATGTATAATGTTCTTCGTACATGCCAGAAACATGACTTTTACTGTTTATTTTAGGTTTTGATTTCAGTCTATTACTGTAGAGCAGCAGACGTGTCTGGGTCCCAGCTGCTGCAGCGTTGGTGTCGCCTCAAGATGTCCCGCGCTCTGCTGCCAGTTACTTGCATCTGTTTTTCACCACTGTTTATTTGACAATAAATTAATATGGATATGTAAAGTTCTGTAAATATCACCAGTGTAGATGTAAATCTTTAGCGGAGACCGGTATATTGACCCACTCATATAACCCTCTTTGCCCATTTCCTTTCCCTATGGATTATGTATGTTTGTTTACTCTATGTGCATTATGAGAACATTCACTCTGAAAGGATGCTGGGCTGGATTTTAAGGGATTCACATTACCGTTATGGGCTTTTTATTTCAGAGAGCATCTAAACTCAGTTCAGGTAATGTGATTCCTGAAAGCAGTTTGGAAGTTAATCAGTCCATCATTAAAGCCACATCCTCTTCAGAGTCAACCAAGATCCTGAAGAGGCAGCCCACCAAAATCAGCACATGGAGTTTCTACTCCGATGTCGGCACCGCTGTATCAGACTTGAGTCCAGCAGCCTTACACAGCGCAGAACAGAAGATACTGGAATATTGAGTTTTCTTTATTGCATCAAATTGGATTAGAAATGAAACACTGCCTTGAAAGTGCTAACTCGTTTTAATTTGAGAGTATTTACATTCACATTTTGAACTTCGTTTGACACATAGCTGCAAGCAGCTCAACTATATTCAGTAGCCATGGAAACTTGATCTGATCACATCAATAGACAGACATTAATTAGACTTGCCCCAATTATTATTGTACTTAATCGTATTATCTGAGCGGATTGCAGTTACTTTGCATAACTGTTATGATTGTTTTACCTTTTTAGAAATAAATGGACAAAACTACATCCGTCACTATTTTCTTGTAGATTTGACTGTTTGTATTAATTCATTCTTTCATTTAATGAAAAAAAATCCAGTATTGTTGAGGTCATTGTTTAATCCTGGTTATATCAAAGGAATCCAGAGTTTCCATAATAATAAAAATTAGCCTTATTTCACAAAAACTTTAGGAACAAATCTCCAACTTCAAACCTTTTTAACTCATGGTTGTTTTCTTTCTACAGACTTAAAAGAAAGGAGGCAACGATTAAGAAAAGGTTTAGCTTCAGCAGCCCCCCAGAATGTTCACATTCATTTACTTTTAAGGGAAAATAATCAAACCAGTTAGATCGCTTTGATTAATGTTCATATGAATGAATTCGTCTACTTCCCACATTGAGGCTCAATTATCTGCTGCATTCTCTTCAATTTCTTTTTGGTCTCTTTACTGGTGACCTGATATGGATGTGAACATTGTATACCAGATTTTTTTTAACCCAGTTTGTCAGTAAAAAGCCAAATAACTACATCTCATAATTTTATAATGGAAATATGTATGGAATGGTATTTATTGAAATTAAATTTTATGTCTGAATTTCAGTTTTAATTCCTTGACAAACGAACACACCACACAGCTGTATAATCTCACCTCTGGGACAATTACATTTGACATTAACAACAAGCTCAAACTAGATAACTTGGTTCTTTTTCTCCTTAATCCAATATTTCATTAGTTTCTCAGCCCCGCTGCTTGCAATCAATCACTGCTGTGGTAATGGGCTGTAACTTTTTATCAGTGGTGAGTGATTAAACGTGCTCTTCTCACAAAAAATATCTCCACATTGCCCCCTCACGCGGATAACAAAATCAATGTGTCTTCCTTGGAAAGGCCAAAGAGTCGCTGGATGTTGGATTCTTGAGGTCAGAGGCAACTTTAATTTCCTACAAAAAATCATTTTCACATAAAGAAATTTTGTTTTTTCTCCTGAAGTTCAAATTACACTTTAGCTGTGTTATTATACAAAATGTATTGAATTCACTTGGTGGAAATTTTCTCTTTAATGATTTGCAAATTACAATGTAAAATAACTCAGCTTAGACAGACTGTTTGACTCTTACAAAGAACAATGGAAATGGCAGGTGTTAAATAAACCCAAACTAAGAGCTATAGTCACTTCACTATAAAAATATTTCTCCACAGAGCCCTATGTTAAATAATGTCAAAAGAGCACAGTGGTCTCTATGTGCCCAGCTCAGAAAAGGTGAACTGCCTGTGCAGGGGGAGGTGGGGTGTAACAAAGGTGTCCCAGAAGATGACAGGTTATGTGTTGTGTGTGATTTAAAGGTTGAGGGTGAACAATTTTTTATTCTATTGTCCTTTGTGTCATCTGTATTCTTTGTGTGTTTTGTGTAAATTTAATTTTTTATTGTAATTATTATTATTTGTGATTATTTTTTCTCCATGAATAATCCAGCCTGTACTTTGTTTTGTATTTTCCTTTTGAAATTTAAAGAACAAAACCATTCACCACCTAAACATGTCCAGTGCTGTAATTCACTGAATTATCTGGAACAAGAAGAGACCACTGTTTTTCTCATTTTGACCATATATATAATATCCAAAGCTTCTTAATCAAATTTAGTCTTCAGCCACGCCTGTAACAAAATGATCCAATAGCCATGATGTTCCACAGAATTGGCTGTGTAGTTCCTCAATAAAAGGTGGAAAATTGTAACTTGTGTTCTTTTTTCTTTTAAAAAACCCCAAAACTATTTGTTTTGCTGCTGTCATGTCACAGGGATTTTAAGGGCGCGGTCACACTTGCGTTCTACCCGGGACCGAACAGCAGGGGGTAACGTGTGTCACGGTTCAATT